>CAXAMN010013780.1:50971-153259 GCA_963970005.1 Durusdinium trenchii
CTACTAGGGGCTCCTGGCATCGCTACTAGGAGCAAGGACGCTACTAGTAGCAGTAGCGCAGACCCCCTGGGCTCCCGGGCTTCTCGCCCAGCTGCCTCGACGAGGACGGGGGGCGCCTGAACCTCCCGGACGCTGTCGAGGCCACCCAAAAGAAGCGCCTGGCCGTCATCGGTCGTGGGTCGTGGGTGGTGTGAACTGCGATCCTTCAAAGTGTTTCAGGTGGAGCCATTGGGACAGCTCTTCGAGCTGAAAGAAACACTCCAGAAATTGGAGTAGTACCACAACCATTGGCTCTGCCTTTTTTAAGTGACTTCTCCAGAGTGCTATTGCTCAAAACCGTTGAAGGAGCAGGCTCCAGGGCTTCCTTTATCCGTTTGGATCCCACTTTCACCCTAGTGGTGTCAGAAGCTCTGGAAGCCATCATGGCCAAGGCTGGCAAAAGTAGATCATCTAGGCCAGGATCCACAGAAGTTTGTCCAAACCAGGCCGTTGAGGCCAGGTTTAACTGGAACCAGTGAAGGAAAGCTCGAAGAAGGCATCATGCTGCAAGCACAACACAAGACTAACATGTGTCGACACACATCCAGTAAAACTGTAAAACCAACAGAGTGAACTTCAAGATCAATAGAAGTTGACTTCCGTTGTAGACCAGTATCCTCGTCCAAAACATCCACGGAACAAGAACGTCCTGTCGCCCATCCTTCCCCCATCTGTTCCCTCCCTTCTTTCACTGAACCCGCGGCGACCGTTCGTCCAGCAGACGATGATCTCCAGCACGCGGCCCTCCAATTCATCTCGAGATCGCTCTGGTCAAGGGATGTAGGGCAGAAAACGAAATCTGCAATCCAGTGCGTGAAGAAAGGCCAGTCATTGACTTTGGAGTGGATCCGACATTGCGCAGCCGTGCCTGCCAATCGTGGCAAACAAGGCACCATGAAGACTTGTGCCGTGGTCAGGTGAGCACCTCCATACATCATAGACTTCGCCCACAGTCAGGTAGAAGAGGATCATGCAGGCTTGCACCGCCATCATTGTACTGCTTTTGCTCTTCCAAGCCTCAAGGGCAGTTGGCCGGATTTGCCCTCGTCTCTCGCTAGGACCCTTCCGTGGCCCGTGGCGCAATGGAGCCCGGAGTTTGTGTGGCTTCGAAGGCGGAGAAGAGACGTTCCAAGTGATCCTTGGGATGGCTCAGCAAGACCAGGCGGGCCACAGGCTGACACGAGACGGCCAGCGCATCCAAGGCCAATAAGTACATCCACTTGGCGGTGCCATCCCCGGACCACAGGATTGGCCATTGCTTGGGCTCCTGGCCACGAAGCCAAGCACGAAGCCAGTCCGGCTACGGTACTCTTAGGGATGGATGCGGCCGAAAGAAACAGTGGTGCTCCAAAGTCGTTGAAGAATTGTTCGGTTTAATAAACCCTTTGAGCAAATCGTAGTACAGAATCAAACTGGAAATGCCAACTATCGCTCTGGATCTCATTCCAAACTATTGCTCTGGACGTCCCTGGAGCCTTGAATCCCAGTCCTTCCCATCATCCCGGACAACGGCACACTCCTCCACAGTGTACCTTCCATAGAAAGCCTCACCGAGAGTCAGGGGGCACGAGGCCCTCGACTCGAGATCCTCTATGACACGGCTAACAAATCTGCTGAACAAAGGGATTCCTGCATTTCATCTGCTTGAAAGCATTCTTGGATTTTTGAAGCTACTAGGTGGAGGCCATCGCTACTAGGTTGGAGGCCATTACTACTAGTAACAAGAAGCTACTAGTAGCATTCTTGGATTTTTGGGAGTCTTGGATCCACATCGACCAGATCGTTGTCCTGTTTGGCTGGATGCCTCATGGAGGTGTCGAAAGCGATTGCTGATGGCACAGCAAGGCTTCGCCATGCTGCACCAGTTCCGTCCATCAGCGCACAAACCTGGGCAAGTTCGTTCGGCAGACCACAGTCAAAGCCTGGACCGTGGTCGGTTCAAAGGAACAAGCCCTTGACTCCTGGCACTGACCATTGCATTTAACCCTCCACGGCCCATGGGTTCAACATTCCTCACTCGCCAGATGATTTTTTGCCCAGAACCCCAATCAAACATCCATTGAATGGATTGCTGATGAAGCTGTGTCTTCAAAAAAGCACAACTCACTAAAAGCGTCTTGAAGAATGCCAGCTGACCAGACGCGACCTCCCCGAAGTGTCCAAAGATGCTCTGCTCACGGTCCAGAACAATAGAAGGTCCCCACGATGTTTCGGTGGTCTGTTTGAAGGATTTGCGGATGTAGCTGCGGAGCAAGTGGCTCAGGTCCTTGCAGTGATCACTAGACAAAATCAAATCCTGCGAAACCAAATGGATTGTGGTGTGTTGTGTTGGTGTGTATGTGTGCTCCGGCATCTGGCCCAACCTTAAAGATATAAGTGTTCTGCCGTGAGGAGCTTTCCATGCGAAAGATAGGAAAGAGAAATCCATGCTTATTTATGAGAAATCCAGCAAAAGTGTTCGTTGATCCCAATGTCAGAGCTCATCGCCTTAACAAAACAGATCAGGTACAAATCATGAAAAGGTAAAACAAAAAGATACGCCAGCATCGACCCCAAACAGCAGCGGCAGCTGTATGTTTTTTTGCTAATGTGGCTTGCAGTGGCAGTGCCCAACCCCAGTGAACCAAAAGCATACCGGTCAAGCTGGATAATTTCTAATTCAAAAAAAGTTGACAGATTTGGTTTGACCATCCAAGAAGAAGAGCCGCGGAAGACCTTCTGTTCCTTGGAGGGAGGGAGACCAAGAAACAAAGAAGAAGACTTTCTGTTCCTTTCACAAAAATTGAACCTCACCATCCGTGGTGTGCATGCAAGTTAAAGACGAATACTATGCGAATCCAGGCTCAGGCGATTGGCCGCTCGGCAGGCTCTGCGACTCGTGCATCAGCGAGTGGACGAGGCGCTGCAGCGACTGTTTTGGACCCAAAAGACCCGAAGCGTCCAAATAGGGCGGATCTTCCACCTCCGACCCAACGGTTTGTCTGCTTGTGCAAAGCAACGGTTTTCAATGTTCAATCAGGTCCAGACGATATCTTTGTGGTGATATTTGCAACCGAAGAGCTCCAATACAAAGTACATTAACCATGCACCTTGCATCACATCGTGCTGGTATAAGTAGACTTTTCTCCTTTTAACCCTGCTCGCGCTCGTGCTGGGTGGACAAAGTCCAGGCTTGCACACCTTCCTTCATCTTCCTCCCCGGCCCTGCGGCCCTGCCTCGCACGCCTCTCCGCAAAAACGTGCGGTGCCCACCACCACGTGTCCAGAGGCCTCCCCTAGAGATGGGCTCAGTGCCTGGTAGCGTGCGCGGATCGCCTCCGGTCCGCTTCGGTCGGGGAGGTCGTTGAAGAAGACATTCGTGGCGAAGACCTGAGAGTTGGGGTCCGTCGGTTTGAGTCGATGAGTCAGGAGTCGATTCCATCTGACGGAATGGTCGGGCGCTGCTTGAACTGATCCTTTGATATCCTTTGCATATGTGTTTTTGCCCAAGGGTTCGGGGAAGTTGGTCTTTGCTCAACACCCTCCGGTGATTCACATAGGACGATTGAATACTCAATCCAAATCCCTGTCCAGCAGCGCTTGTTTGAGCATGTTTGAGCAAGGTATTGTCAAACAACTCTACTTTATGTGGGGCCTTCTTCACCCAAGCAAATGGAACCAATAAATACCTTCTTCACCAAGTCACCACCAGGTAGAGCGTCGATGACTTGGGTGCTTCATCAAGAAAGGTCGCCAGGCGATCGAGGACATCGGTGCCTGGCTCCGCCGTCCGGCAAATGTTGGTCACGGGCAAGACCGTCAAGGCACGAAGCACATCGTGAACCGGGAAATCGCCGGCCACAGCCTTCCTGAGTTGGGCTGAGTTGGGATGAGTTGAGCATGGCGGATGTGGTTGATATGGTTTGAAGATGTTTCAAGGCCTTTCTGAATGCCTCAAAAGGTCCTCGGCTTGTGTTCGATCAGGACTGATCGCAATGCATGGCAACAAGACTGCCCCATCTAGAAGCCCACCCACATCAAATCAGCATCTACCTCTGAAATCTTCTGACACCTGACCCAGGCTTTGAGAAATATCGAACACGTGGCTCGCTTGGGCCCTTCGGCCTTGGTTTTTCCACGACTTCGCCCCCTCACCTTCCTGGCGCCAAGCTACAAGTTCTTGATGCAAACGATGACTTCGACCCCCACGTTCGCACTCCCGTGCGGTGGCGATCGACCTGCGACGTCGACTTCCGCCGTGGCCTGGATTTGGACCAGCCGGAAAACGATCAAATGCAGCACAGCCACTTCCTCCACGGCGGCCAGTTCGTCCAAAAAGTCTTTGGAGGCATCGTGCTGGGGAATGGTCATGATCCACATGATCTATCTTCAGTCTGGCAACATGGCATTGGAAACCCTAACAGCCCTAACACGAAAGCAAGGTCAGCAAAATACCAAGCAGTGGAGATGTTTGATTCTGCAGATTCAATGTCCACAGAAAGAGTGATTTGTGTTTTGCAGGACCCATACCTGGAAGGCACCTATTTATATATATATATGTATATATTGCAGACTTACATACTTCATGAGTTAAGCTATCCAACGTGGCTTTCAACACGAACAACAAAATTGGCTGAGGCTCTTTCAGCCATCTTTGCATGGTCTAACCCTACTTGAGCTGACGCTACTCCCGGGCTTACCACCTTGGATCCTCACGGCGTCCTGGTCTGCCCAATGGCGTCGAAAAATCTCCTTGCGACACCGCACTTCACGTGAGCGGTTCGCAAGTAGATGCTTCCACTCCTGCACCTCAGGGTGGAAGATGGAGAGAGGAACTCTTCCAGATCTCATGTTGTGATTCTTCGTCTGGTTCCTGCAAAATGGTATGCCAAGTGTAGAAAATAGCGTTCGTGACCTTCCCCTTTTTTGTAAATCTTGGAGCAACCCTTTTGCACCACCCGCTCCTGCAAACCTGCCTGTAAGAGAAATGCTTCCCTCTCAGCCAACACACGCCGCCGTTCTTCCAGCCCCACAGGAATCTCATCCGCAGAGTTCGCTGAGATTGGGCGGAAGGGAACCTCGCTTGCTGAGCTGAGTGGCCAGTAAAACTGTAGAAATGTCATTTGAAACCAAGCACTTGTGACAAAGGGGCAGCTGTCTTATCTTCGTGCTGAACCGATGGCTGGTCCTGCCCTTTCACCACAATCACATCTCATCAGTGCAGCTTTTCGTAACCCGGAACTTTCTCATCAAAACATCCGTCGTGATGAACAGAACATGGTCGTCAGGGTGCATTGGGTCGTACCCTGTTGCAAGGAACGCAAGATGTCGTAAGGATGCAAGTGGTCCCCAAATGCAGAACATCCTCCTCATGTGCAGTTATATAAGTTATATATATATATACAGTAAGTTTCCCTGAAAATCTAGCAACCAAATGAATAGTGCGAACGGTTCTTCAAGGAAGCTCCCTCTTGCCGCCTTTAGGGCGGCGGGGGAAGCTTCCTTGCAGAAGCGTGAGCTATCCTGCGTCCTGACAGTAGTAGCTACTTAAGCTACTAGCGACTCCCTAGCTTCTACTAGCTACCGACTTCCTAGCCAACCTACCTCTCACCTACCTACTAGCGACCTGCCCCCCCCCCGTTTAACTAAAATGAAATAAAGAAATCAAAAAATGAACCGGGAATCCCCCCAGCCGCTCTCCAAAGCTGACGTTCGTCAAGGGCACGGGATCCCAAGTCTCGAAGTCCGCTCGGGATCGCGCGAGCACCAGAGCGAACACCAGAGCAAACACCAGCACCATGGCCGCCCAGCGCGATCATCCATGGGGGCGCCATGAATCGAAGGCGTCGGGGGCGGCTGGAGGCCATCTCGTGTCTTTTCATGTGTTTGGCACTTTGATTTCTATTAGGTAGGAGACCATTGCTCTTTGGTTGGAGGCCATCGCTAGTAGGTTGGAGTTCCGTGTGCTTGAAAATCCAAGCCTAGTTGGATGATCTGCTGTTGATCCAAGCCAGACCTTGTTACAAAAGACAAAATTCATACTACTGCCTCAGGATCAAGAAGCTTTACATGTGTGGTTCCTGCGATGTTTTGGAGGTCTTTTACATTGTATAAACTTTATAGCTGTGTATACATGTACATGCATTTGGCATGCGTCCAACCATCAAAAAGGCGTGCTTCCCTAGACAAGATGTTCATAGATTTCCGTCTGGAACTCGTTGGCAGCAGGACTTGAAGTGGAACCTTCCAGGAGGTGTACTGGCCTATATAAACGCTCTACATGTGTATCACATGGTTCTATGGTTGGATAATTTCTAGGTTTGCTGAGCTCCCAGTGTCTCCTTTTCTTCAAGGTGGACTCAATTGATGCAGCTTGTCCAAACAATAAATCTACTTGAGCACCAGAACCACCACAACTCCTCAAAACCGAAACTCTGTCGAGCTCCTTGGACTTTCCTTGCTGGAAAAGGGATACACAGAGAAGGGTTCCCTTCCAAGCCCTCAAGCGAATGTTTCCATTGTAGGCGCTTCTTAGACAAGCTTCTCTGATCAGGTTCTCCCTCTATTCAAGGTCCACAGAGGCAGAATTCATCGAACAAGGCGTTGAATCTCAACCCTCGCCCCTGAGTGAGTCCAGTCATGAAAAGACAAACCGGTGTGTGAGAATTGGATTACTGTATATAATGCAGCACAAGAAAGCGGAGGCTTCGGCGGCTATGCATTGAATTGACATTCCACATATCCAAGCACACCAAAGGGCAGGGCAAATCGCTTCGGAACGTGTTGCGATGGGTTACCCAAATGCTTTGAAAGTCTTCAACCTTTGAAACCTCAACCTCCTGTCCCAGCTGCTCACAAAAACCATCGCCCACCTCCATTGCAACCTGCCCACCCACATCTCGGGGCAAGCTGGGCAGCGCGGTGTGGAGAGAAGCCTCGGCGTTTTTCGGGAACAACCAAAACGGAGCAGCGGCCGAGCAGCGGTGGATGTGCAGAAAGCTTTTTTGTCGGGAAAAGACACCCCAAGACCCCTGAGACCACAGACCCGAAGGTAAACATGGCCACCCCCCAGGCGCCGCTGAGTTTCAGCTCGTGGTTCGCAGACGACATGTGACTCCAAGAACAGGATCTTTTGCGTGTACAACGTGTATTCGTCAAAACAATCGTCTCGCCCAGTCCCATTCCGATGTCCATTCTGTCAAAGGTCTATGAACATCGGCCCTGGAAAACAACAAGTACGAGAACCGTGAGTTTCAAGGGTTTTACAGTGGTAAAGTCTGTGGACATCATGTGCAATCTTGTTTCAGAAAGCTGTGAAGTCCAGCCGATGCCGCTAATCTTCATGCAAAGCAACCACGCCGATGCCGCTACCATCGGAATGCCTTGGAGGTTGGGGGCGGCAGAGAAAGGATTCTGGTCACGGCCCGAACTCTGCGCCAAGATTTAGAATATATAATTGTGCTGTTTGGACCTCAACCCGAAAATATGCACTTCCAACTTGTGTTTGCCCAACAATGAAATGGGTGTGTTTGAAGGTTTGTCTGAAGCATGAAAAATACACGCCCTGGTTGTTGCGAATCAGTTGATGTACGATATTCAAGTCTTTGGTGCGCTTTGAGCCCTTCCAGCATGAACACCATCAAGTCCCAGTGGAGCGATGTTCATACAGTAACAATAGCGAGCCCTTGTTACTAGTAGCGATGCCGTCTGTGGAACTGAAGAACAAGATATCACGGCTTAGGGCGTGTATTGTAAGTAAAGCGAAACCGCCGTGAATAACGAAAACTGAACGCCCCAAGAATCCCCCAAACTAAACTATAACCAAACTTCATTTGCAAGGTGTCTCAAAAATAAACTCAGGTTTTGAATTTAGCAAATGACTCACGCTGGAAGCTCAGCAACATATTCAGGACTTGCAGCTAGTTTTTTTGAGTTTGGCTTGAGCTTGAAAGAACTGCAAGGTTTGAGTTTGGAGATGTTTCGGTGGAAGGAACTTCTCACTTTCAGATGATCAATCTCAAATAGTTTTTTGTCTTAACCTTTGACTTTCTGCGTCCGTTCCCAAGCAGGTTTGCTCCTTTCATCTCCATTCTAATGGCAGCATGCCTTCCTCTGAGCCCCTTCGCGTACTAGATTTCCTGCACTGCCTCTCCCCTTTCTTATTGCCTCTCTCCCTGCTGCAGAGTGGACGCCCTTGTCTCCGAGTCATTTCTAGGGGGGCCAGTCTGCTGGATTGGCGTCTGTTGACATTCAAAAATAAGTCTCAGAGCCGTTTTTTCAACACCGAGATGAGCTCACGCACGTCAGCCTTGCTGGAATGGTCTTTTATTTGAGCAGCTGCAACCTTCAGAGTCGATCAGAAGGAGCGGTTGCGTTGGCGATTAAACATGAAGCTGCCAACCTGCCAAGAAATCTGCACCTGAAGGCTCACAAAGTGCTGTGTCTGCCACACAATCTGCGCTTCAAGGTCCACAAAGCGCTGCGCCTGCCACGAAACCTGCACATTCAAGATTCACATCGAGGAAAGCGCCCGCAAGGGCCCAGTAGTTTCTGCGAGCTTGCGCAGTCGAAATGCGCTTCGAAGATCTTGAGAGGCACGAACGTAGCGTACATAGCCGCGACTTAGCCACACACGGATGCCATTGTCCCCGATCAAACACCCGACCTTAAGAAATTCTGGTGTGACCACGCTGTTTGGGGAAAAAAGAAATGGAACCCTGGCATTTGCGCCCACTGTGACAAGGAGTCATGGTCATTGTAGTTTGGAGAATTGTCCAAACTCACTTCGAACTCAGTAAAAAAAAATGTGTTTCCATGCTTTTTTGGGCTGCCATAAGGGTTTATATAGGCGTTCCATAGGGGTGTTCCACCACACTCCCAATATCAATGTGTTTTTTCTTACACAAAATCCGCTTGGACTTTATGCCTACGATCCCTTTTGCCAGAACAGGCTCGCATGTTCAGATCCAACCCCCGACTCACGAAAGTTCACAGGTGAAGGCCCAAACTTTGACCATATCTCTCATTGAAAGTTCCACCCAAGCGGCGCATCCTTCAAAGAGAGCAATGGAGCTTCCAATGGCGGCAGATCCTCCAAATGAAGGGGCCCACAGGCTTGGACACCAACAAGAAAAACCGTGGTAATCATGGTCCATGGTCCATCCTCACTATTCCTCACTTGTCACACTGCAAAGAGGCTTGGGCATCCTTGGACTGGATTGCAGGCAACTCACCAATCAACTTCCAAACAATAGCTCAAGTTGGCCATTTCTGTGCAACCGAATCTAAGTTCAAAGCAATTAGGCCAACCCGCAAGAGGATCACAAAGCAATTGAGGAAAGTCTGACCCACAGATCAATCTTTGATCCAAGAAGGCATTATTGAGTTGGCTGCCTGCTAGACCCCCTTCTGTCCCATTGTCGATGCTTTTTGGACAGCCCCGGAGAGCGACAACCGACTGACTGGACTGACAGGCTGACTAACTGACAGTCACTGACTGGATGTAGCTGGCTCACGGCCTAACAAACAACAAACGGGTAACAGAGCCTGCCAGGTCCAGGTTGGTCCTAATCTTGCTCCAAACCTTCATTAATGTGTGAATGAAATAAGGCTCCAGTCGCTACTCCAAACATCACATGGACCTCTGTCCTTTGTCATCCAGAAAACTAAAATAGCTCGTTGTCATCATCATAATCGTTGTCACGATTAGTGTTTTTTTTGCTGATCTCCACACAAAAGCCCCTCTAAGTTTCAGTGGGATACCGTAGATGTTGCAGCTTGAGGAGGCCACCAAACAATGGCTCCACTCAGAACTGATGAACATGTTCCACCCAATCAGATTTCCCACAAAAACGCGCACGCACCTTAACAGATTGGATGAGCTCATTGTACCTCGGCTCAGTGTCAAAAACCCAAGGCATTGGTCATCCCCTATCCCCTCGTGTTCCTAACCAAGAGTCCCATCTCAGAAATTCGTGGCCACAGCAGGTTATCTACGATTCGTCCAAGGAACTGCTCGAGCACCGTCTCTGGCACTGCCAACAAATCCTCCAGTCAACAGAGAGGGGGAGTGGACAAAAACAGAGACGCGTCACGCCGGACCCCAAGGATGGCAAAGTGCGGAGCCAAACCTAGCCCGCATTGATGGAGACTATGTCTCTGGTTCTTTACTAATGTTTCACCTCCAAAAATCTGTCCCATGCTCCGCGAAAGAGTTGCTGAGTTGACTTCCTTCCTGTCACTTTCTCACTCACTCACTCAGTCCTGCTTGGCCTTGTGTTGTGCACAGGGCTCGAAGATGAGATCCAGCTGGTACAGCAAGCCTAGCAAGCTTTGAGTCAAGCTTCACTTAGCTGGCAAGAGTGACGAAAGGCTGTATGGTGGCTTGGCTTGGCTTTGCTTCAAGTCTTCAACTTAAGTGCAAACAGACTGAATCCAACCAGTCACACTCAATGGGTGGAGCTATAACTGTCGCAAGTATGTAATTAAGGTACAAAGCTTGCTAATCACAGTGATCGTCTGTTCCGAACTCTCATAACTAGTAGAAAAACAAAGGTGCCCATCAAGCACAAACAGAATGCTTCCTTTCAAGAATGTGTCAAAGACTCTAAGATGTTCACGTCTTTCCCTGGCAACTTGTCTCCCCTCTCCACATGTTCGACCTTAAGGCGTCACATTTGGTCCCTTTGGTCACCCGAAGCTCCCCCCGCCAGCTCCACCCGGCGGATGAAAACAAACACCCCACGTCCGTCGCCTAACTTGGAATCCAGCGGGGGTGGTCTCTGACCCCCGCCAAAGCTCCCAGCTGCGCCTGGGCTGCGGGCCATGTCGTCGAGGGCACGGACCAAAGAGAACGGTTTTTCCCCCGCAACTTTGATAGGACAAAGATGGTACTGGAGTTTTTGCCACTCGGTGGGGGGTCGTGACCGAGTTGAAAACTTGAACTGTGGTTGTGGCTGTGGTGAAGATTGATCCAAAAGGTTGAGCTATGTCCAATTACAATTGGACCAATTGGTCCTCTGGCTCATCCACACAGGAACAAAAAGGAGTGCCCTTTAAACCAAAAGAAACACAAAGAAGTGGCTCGTATGTTTGTATGGTAGAGCGGTTCCCAGAATTACAGTAGGAACAACAAGAAAAGACCTTTCCTGCTGTTCTCTTTTGAAAGAACAAGGCAAACTCTGTCAGTCTCATCTCTACTGCATGGCCTGCTTGGCTTGTAGGCGGCTCACGACTGGCGACTGGAATCCAAGCAGCACAAGAAATCCACTGATGGTACCACGAATTCGTGAAGGTAGATCAAGACATCACCTCAGTCAATGACTGGTCCCCTTTGGTTGGAGGAATGGTCTTGGACCCGTGCATGGTTGAGAACCACCACACTGTATGTAGCATGACCATGCACAGTCCGCCAAAACCACGACGTGACACCAGAGTCCAGGAAGAGTTCGATCTCCTCAGAGGGGTCGGCCCTGGCGGCATCGGATCGGGGTCAGACTAGGATAGACATAAACTGAAGCGGAGAAGGTCCGAGATTGATCCAAAGAGCAAGGGTTGATGGATCCAAAAAAGTCAGTCCAAACTGCCTAGACTTATCCTGGTTCTTGTTGCTAGGGACCTCGGTCGCAGCAGCAGCCCACTCTTCCCAAAGGCATAGAGCAGCACCACCTGGGAATCTCAACGATTCGATGCAGGTCTTTCTGTGTCCGGTCCTTCGACTTCTGACGGCCAACGGATTTGATTTGAGTTTCGCA
This sequence comes from Durusdinium trenchii, assembly GCA_963970005.1. Classification (NCBI taxonomy): domain Eukaryota; class Dinophyceae; order Suessiales; family Symbiodiniaceae; genus Durusdinium; species Durusdinium trenchii. Next base: position 62,743 of record CAXAMN010013780.1, read on the forward strand.
TGATTATGCCACAGGACCCTATTGATTCAATTCCAGATTCCAAACGCACCCATGTTGTTGGGATACTTCAAGTCCAGGGTGGCATGCTGCCCTTCCTTGATTCTGTCAAGGGAGAATTCCGGTAAACGAAACACGGCCACAAGCATCCTTCATCTGTTTCTCCTTTTACTTTGCAGCTCAGATTCGTTGCTGGGATAAATGATACAGATTCCAAAGCCAAACCCCTCGACAAGTCTTTCCATGACATTCACCATATTGTCTGCCCAATCAAGTAAGGTGCTATTTTGCTATTTGATAGGAACTGGACGTGAACGATGTGAACAACAAGACCATCCCAAACTGTGGGCGGTTGGTGGGGATTCCTCCAGGTCGCCATCTAATCCTCTTCTGGGGGAAAGACCATACGCAGGGTGATTGCCAGTCCAAACAGGTGTCGGTCAGCCTCAAGATTTATGCACACTGCCTGATTTGAGATTCCTCCAACTACAGTAACCCATGATGCAAATTGAGGTCTACCGCGTACCCATAATGCCAAGTGGACAGGTGAGACTTCAATTGCTCAAGAGCTCCTCCTCCTGGCCGTTTGTGCCTCACCCCCCCCACCCTGGCCACCTTTTTCATGGCGCAGTGCGACACGTAGAGTCCCACCTGCGCTGCGCCATCGCCAGCGTTGGCATTCAAGAGTGGATGAAAAATGATTAATGATCGTCAACAAGCTACAACCCCACCCCCACTTGTGCTGTAGCAGCAGCAACAATCATGAGCCCCATGAGTCACACATGGGTCTGAGCAAACACTTTTCATGCGTTTCAGCCGAAACTGACCCTCTTCAGCCGACCACACGACCAACACCCCGACCCGAAAAAAGGAAAACAAACGACCAACCCCCCAAGCAACGCGCCTCCTCCGCAGTGACCCGACCTGGAGGATCGACCTGTTGAAGAAAGCCCGTCGGTGTCGTCAGTTTTGTTTGGATTCTTTCTTACGCATGTTGGAGGTGTCGAAAGGTCAAAAGGATCGACCACCCCGGTGCCAGCTTTCGGACCGCAGGCAAAGGGCCTGTCATGAAGATGAAGGTATTAGAACAACTCACTCATAACGATGCGGGTCGGAGCACGGAGCTCTTGTGCCATTCTGACTTGACCAACGGCCTTTTCAGTCTGCCACGAAATTGAAAACTCCATCAGCCAACTAGGCCTTTTGCACGCAATCCTCCCACCAAACTTCACTCGTCCGACCAGGAACTTCATGATCTTGGCTTCTTCGAACTTCCTTCAGCCAAAAAACTGCCAGGTCTGTGCGCCTCTGTGTCATGAGAGGTCTTGGGCTGCTCCCCCTGCAAGCTGGAGCAGTGCAGCAGCCCTGCGCATCTCTGTGTGAGGCGCCGTGCTGCGAAGCTGGACACGGACCTGCCGTGAGAAGAAAAAGGCAGACCAGTGGAGGGGTTTGGGTGGTCTGGTTAACGCCCTTGAAGATTGAGGAATAATGAATGCTTGACCACCTGTGGAGAAATGGCTCCGATGAGTTCTGCACCAAGAAGTATGCCTGTTGGAAGTCATCATTGTCCAAATCCCTCAAACTCCATGGGTCATGTGACGAACTCTGCGATTGCTGAAGCATCTCTTCTTCCTCCAGAAACCTCCAGGGCTTCGCTCCAGCCCAGCCTGGCCACCAGCTGGCTCAGCTCGGCGAGCTGACCATCCAAGGCATATAAAGCGCCACCCACCTCCTGATGAAGAACTCGAAGAAAAGTTGGATCTCTGGAGTGTGGAGATGGCATTCTCGTATTCCGTACTCGCGAGTCAGTTTCAAGAGGTGGGCCATTGTTCACTTGGGCAGGCAAAACAAATCTTTTTGTTAAAGAAAAGCTTGCTACCTTCTTCTTGCTCTCGAGATCGACTTTTGAGTTTCAACATCACCCAATGCCCGATTAGCTAAAGCACCTCCTGAGATCACATCTGTCCATCGTTCTGGCATGCTCAATACATGTCTGAACCCCTCCACTCTTGCGATGCTCTTGTGGAGCCTCGCTGGTGTAGGGGACATCAGGCTCCACCTCATAGCTCCAGTCTGAGGCGGAACCGAAGTAAGCGTCCCGCATCTGCAAGCGCGGGTGCGAGCGCGGGACGCATGGAGTCGAATGGAAGGATGCCAAGCCTTGAGGTCACAAGTACCCTATGTGCTGATGGAGATCCAACACTACCTCCTCGGGCAAAGAGGCAAGTACATTGAAATCTTTGCACCTCCATACAAAGAAGGTTTCCAATCCATCAACATCAAGACTCTTACAAGCAACAGGTTTTGAGCTAGCTCCTAGTAACTACCCGGATCTTACTTTCGCTACCTTTCCAGCAGCTTGCTGGTGAGACTACACTGCACTCCCCTGAAGCGCTCCCTGCCTCCAGCGGTGTTCGCCGCATGCGCCGCGAACACCAGAGACATTCGGCATCTAAGGCAGCGTCGCCTCGAATAAACCGCCTTTTCGGAGCTGAAATCAACGATCCGACCCTGTCAGCTGAAAGACGACCAGATCTTCAGACCTCACATGCCTTCCACAACGTCCTAGGTCTCTTCCAAGGACCATTGAAATTGAAAGGTCCGACCTCAAAAAGGTGTTTTGGCCGTTGAGAAGCCCGTGTCACCGCAGATTCTTCCACTGCCACAACCTCACACTCTTTCATACCAAAGCCACAAGAGTCCAACTCGCTGGAAATCATGCAGAAACCCCGCTGCTGCAGCAGGCCCTGCACTCGGTCCACGGCCGTTCCCTCATCCTGACGTGTGCATCGTTGACGCGACACTTTAGAGGTACGAGGAGTCGGAGGTTGCTTTGTGCGAAAAACATCGGTTCGCCAAAGCCAAGAGCACCTTGACAAAGGTCTAAAGATGTCTGGAGTCTCAGAACACCAAATCTAAAAAAAGGGCCTCTCCGAACCCGCGCTTCGCATGCCAAGTTAGAGGCCACCTCTGTTGAACACGTCTCATGGGCGTCCAAATCTCAGATCCCCCTCTTCGATTGGGGGGCCTCGTTCGCCAGGCAAGCAACGAACCGTTTCAATTGTTTGATGTCCATCAGTTTGCTCAAACCCAGAGTAGCACTGCACACTCCCAAAGGAAGGGCAGCACAGTACTGCGGCATACTTCTGGTATCACTGCACTGGTTGGGATGCCTCTGTTTTCGGAACCAACGGGTCTAATCGAAGTCTGATCGGATGGACTCACCCGGCTTCCAGCCCTCCGCGCGCTCAGCCCGACCAAGGTCGCCACGAGGCTTCGAAAGTCTCGAAGCTTCGCCCTCAGCTGAGTGGATCGGTCGAAGAATCTCCGTGACTCCGTGACGAAGACCGCTGGTGGCGGAAGAGCGGACTCCGTTTCTTGGAGGTCACTTTTGTAGATGTTTGGATAAATCCAATGGACTGGAAACTTCCGGCACAAGCTTGCCTCGGAGTTCCGAATCCTAACACTAGGACCACCTGTATCAAGTCGTACCAGACCACAGAGAAATGGCATGAATCTCGGTTCAAAACCCATTACGCCGAATGCTCGCATTACATCAACGAGTGCCAACGGGCCAACGACCTGAACATGAAGCTGTAAAAGACGCCTGACTACAAGCGGCCACGAGGGTAGAGATAGATATCTCTCGAAGGGAAGGAATAAACAGCTCTCGGTTCACCGTGCCCAAATCAGTGTGGCTTTGATTTGCCACAACAGAAAAGAGCAGTTACTTTCCACAGACCTGTTGTGAGGCCCAAAAGACCCACTTGGCGCGGACGAGGCACGACTCAGCCATGCTCGGCAACTCAGAAACAAGGTGCAATGTGATGAGCAAAGTCGTTGTGATCAATGGAGATCTGTTTGTGCTATTTTGTGCTCTCATTCTCATTGGCTGTTTCTGAGCACCTGGAGTTGTTGTTGCAGTAAACAGGATGGTGGCGTGGCACTTCATCATCCACCTGCAACCTCAAAGATCGTCTCTGCGTTGTTTCGAAAAAGATCAAAATTTGGCATCTTTGGCTAGCATCCCCATAAATATTGAACGAAGTCTCCTGCAAAAAAATGCCACACTGCGAACTGGTTCGATGGGTGAAGCCCCGAATCCCATGGAGTACATCATGAGGCCACCATTCTTTCTTAACAAATCCATGCATTTCGCTTGCTGTGAAGGCGCCGAGGCAGGCAACGGTGCAGAACAAAATAGCAAGCCGCATGTTGCAGCGTGAGAAACTTACCAAATCGGGCCCATCCGATGAGAGACAAACCCTCAGCAAACAGAGGCAACTATAAATGACACAGCTACCATCCAAAGCAGTTGTCACTGCTCATTTGATTCTCTTGCGGTCAGGTCACTGGTATGATGGAGGAATATCAATTCAATTCTGAACCCCCTCTAAGCTTTAGATTCAACCACCAATGGGTACACAGTCCCAATGTAACCACGCCATTCTAGATGGCACAAAAGAACTTTTGAGGATAGGTTATAAGTTAAGATACTAGTCATCTACTTTCCAAACAATGTGTTGGCACTACCAAAACAAAGCACCCAGTAAAGTTCTTGCCAGGGTGTGTACATTCCAGCTGGTGCAAAAGCAATGTGAGACCCCGAACGCCCATGTGCCCCACATCCACAGCCTATGAGGACTGCCTCACCACTCTGCAAAGAGACGCTCACCGTGGGCCAGGCCTCCTGACCAGAACGTTGTTGTGTTCAAAAAAGCACCACAACGCCAATACTACCGGCAGAAGACCAGAATACACGCGCCACAAAAGTTTTCTTGGTGGTTCTGATCAACCGCGGAGATGTAGGCTATGGTCAGGACGAACAGGAAGGCTCACGACAGCGTCGTAGCCAGAAAGCTCAAAGTAGCGAGCAATGAGCACGTTGAGTGGTGCCAACCTCAACGTCGATAGGATGATGGTCCAAAGAAACCGCCTGACAAGCGGCCAGACTGGCCCAGCCCAACACCTCAGCAACCCCCCAACCAAAATCTTGCACCAGAGCGGCTGCGCTCGTGCGAGTCCGCTCAAGAGCATGAGTGATACAGGCTAGGCCTCATGGGCAAAGTTTCCACCCAGGTACGTATAAGTGGGAAAGAGGCTGAGCTAGGTCATAGGTCCTAGCTGGGGCCTGGTTGCTAGAGAGCGCGGCGGAGATTTGGTTTTGCATGTTACAGAGACTTCACCAAGCAAACGTATCGCCCAAAAATCAAAAGGAATACAAATGACACATAAACTAACCCCTGTTGAAGTTGGACTTTGCGGCACGTTCTGCTCCAGCACCTTTCGCTTCCGTGGCGAACTCTTTCGGCACATTCTTTGCATTTTTTTTTGACATGTAAAAGAATAGCGATGGCCTCCCACCTAATAGCGATGGCCTCCAACCCACATGTAAAAAAATCATCTCAGTTGGCCTTTTGACACTCTTGGCACTGGGCACTTTTGTGGATTCTCTCTGGTTTGTGCACATTCCCCTCTTACCACCCCTGCAGCGTCATCGTGTTATCGTCGCGTTGTCGTCACCAGGACCCTGCATGGATGGATGGATGGATGGATGGAATGGATGGACTTTTGCACTTTGCACTTTGCAGGACGCCGACAAATGTGTCTCGTTGCGCAACCCTTCCTTTACATTTACATTATGGGTTCCATGAAAAGGCTTGGCTGTTCAAGCCTGCCTCAAATTCGAGGACTGCAAGAGATTGAGCAGCTTGAGAAGTTAGTCCGAAGGAACTGGGTCCGTTTTGGCCCTCAGGAAGAGTACGGCTGCCGCCGACAGCGCAAAGGCGGGGGGGGAGCTCGTTGTGGTAGATGGGAGGGTGCTCGTCGTTCTTCTCAAGCCACTGGTTGGTGGTGGAGAGCCTCAACAACGTGATGTAATGGCTTTCCAACCTGTCCATAGTGGCCACCAAGAGCTCATAGGCCGGGCAAAGCACCGGTCATTGAGCAGCAGCCAAAGCCCTGCTTGCATTGTGGCTGCATGGTCATCTGAAGGAGCTGCCAAGCGCTGTTGTAGGTGAGCTTAGTGAGCTTGGAGCAGCTCGTCCCAATCTGCATCTTCCATGGAATGGTACCCTTTTCATGGGAGGACGGAGTGCTTGCATGATCGGAACATTGCTGCTGCTGTTGCAGAGACACAATGTGGGTGTTGGCAATCTATGCAAGGCATCTCGATTTTGATCAACAAAAAAAATGGATGCATCGAAAAGACCCAGTGTTCCATCATGCGGTGCTGGATGAGTGACGTGCGGCTGCAAAAGGAGACCTGACAGTCCGCGCAAAGAATTGTGGTCGGATTGGATTTGGCTGTGCTGGTGCTGGTGCTGGTGCTGTGATGGATGGATGGATGGATGGATTCTATTTGGTTGAACTGACGTCGAAACGTGACACAGTGTTGCCGGCGCGAAGCTGCGCGCAGGATACGAGGCGCGGGGACCTTGTTGCCGAGGTGCGCGTGTTTCGTGAGGTCAGCACGTTGCCGGTTGGGGTGTGGCATGCAGGTTGAAGCTTTGCATTTCACCGTTTCACCACCTAATGCCAGGATTGGTGCTTGAAGCTTTGCGCTCTCAGGAAGCAGTGTTAGAAGACGACAAGCCCAGAAACGGTCGAGATCAGAAAATCATTCCGTGTGGTGCTTCGTGTGTCTTGAGGTGCTGGGATGCAGTTTGCCTTGCAGGTACAGGAAAAGTGACTGTTTGTCTCTTCAGCTGGTTCAACTTCTCCGTTCGCTCGGCCAGCCAATCGTTCTCTCCAGGACTCTCCAGCCAAGCTGGTAGTGCACTGGCCCATGCATGACAAAGGGCATTCCGCTGCTCTGGACGTGTCATGGGATCCCATAAGATGGACATGCTTTGGCACCTCCTCGCACTTGAGAGATTATGTTACCAGAAAGAGATCATAGTGTAGAGTAGTGCAGAAATTATGCTACACTGCTACACAAACTTTGAAGCCTTTCCCCCGACTTGGAAATCCGCTTTCAACTCCAGCACCGCACGCAGCCAGCTCGTCTCCTGTGTGCGGCCAAAGTCCTCACGGAGTTCGGATCATCATCTCAAGTTTGATGTGTTCGGACTCACAGAATTTGGGATGATTAGGGATGATCACATTGAAGTAGGGAAGGGTAGAAAAAGGTTTGTTTGGAAGAAATGAAGGATACAAGAGTTCATGATCTTGAGGGAATGGCTAGCACAAGGTATCGGAGCTGCAGATTGTGATGGGGTCAAATGTCTGATGCTTTAGTAGAAACCAAGAATATGAACAGGAAATTACAGTATCGTTGTTGATCTAGTTTCTACATTAGTAGGGCACAATATTGCGCAGATCTTGTGAACAAATTGATCTTGTGGTGCCAGTCGGAAGGTCTGCTGTGAAGGTCACACATCCTGGGAACCCTTGACCTTGCGAAGCTTATTAGTGCACCTCATGTTATTCATATATATATATATAAGTACGATAGTTTATAGGCAAGGTAGCTATGCATGTTGCCACCAAGGACAAGACACCCAGAAGGTTGCTGATTCATCTGGTGTGCAGGGCCTCCTATGGATTTTGCTACATCTACTAATAAAAATCCTTTGGAGGAGCTTCACCTTCTGCAAATAGTTTACAACGATGTCAGGATTTCCACATGTCCTTTGTCAAAATAGAAGCCAGGGCCTGGCTTCGGCGGTGGCGCCGGGGCTTGGGTCCTTGGACAGCAAGTCATAGCCAACTTCCTTGTAGACCTCCCACGGCATAAACAAGGGATTTCAGCATCGACAAGCCCCAGTGAAAAGAATCGCATCATGGTCCAAGCTCAACAGCTAGTAAGGTAAGGACATTCCAGGTCTTGGAGTAGAATAAAACACCCTCGTGGCAGTGGGTGTGTTGGTAGAGTATGTACTCAAGGCCAAGCTCCATGTAAAACAGTCCATGTTGTAGGGAAGAATCTACAGGCCTTTCCGACCTCCCGGCCACCGTCAAGAGTTGAGGACACACACATCCGGAGCTCTGTCTCATCATGTCCAAAAAGAATCATACGGCAACAACTCTGCATTCCTGAATCAAAAATGCAACATCCGTTAGAGTAGGCTCCCCTCTTGCAGTCAGGTTTATACCGGGCTTCTCAAGACCAGGAAGATGGAACCAAGTCGGGCAGCAACGAGCACAGTCGGCCAACACGCACCGTCAAGTGCCTATCACCCTGCCCGGGGACACCTCAAACACCCTGAGTTACCAGGGGAGGCCAAAATCACCTCTCAGATGGACACCAAAGAACATCGACTTGACTCCTTTCCTGGGGATGTGTCTCACACCTGGCCAAGGAATCTTGGTCCGAACAGAGAGCTGATCCGTAGCGATGTGCTTGATTCGTACCACAAAGGGAGCAAAATCTGGTTGAAGCTCTAAGGTATAGCTAAATTCCAGAAGAGACCCTCATCCACTCCTTGTGCATAATTCATCTGTTGCCAAGGATCCCCGCGCATTACGAGTCTTGCGAGTTCTTAAGAAATCTACCAAAGAAACATCACCACTTGCCCAGATTCTGGTACGCCAAAGAAGGTCCTTATATATTCGCTCCGTTCCAGGCCTCAATGAAGGATAAGGAGACGGAATAGTCCACGCCATCGTGGCGTCCTTGTGTCAGCTGCTTTTTGTCCCAGGATGAGTTTCAACCTGGGCACCCTTGGCCGCTGCACGTGGGCCGCGACTCCGGCCATTTTGGATTTCACAGATTCTGTGTGCGGAATCATGTAGGATTTTCCACTTGACCTTCCTCTGCGAAAACCACTCAGAACAACTTCTCAAGAGTTTTTTTAATAGAATAAAGTCATCTCAACAGCACCCCCATGGTCAATCGTCAAATACCTCTGTCAATTCGTCGCTTCGGTCCCCCCGTTCGCACCCTCAATGGCATTGAAGAGGCAGTTCAAGGCGCGCGGAATGATGCCCCGGGCTTGGTGATCCCCGCCTGGTGGCCGCGGCAGACGTTTACCATGTGCTTTTTTGCTCCAGGACTCTGTTTGAGGGACAATTATGGGGTTCAAGTTGGTCACACCTCAACTTGTTACAGTTCGTTGCTCGAGTCTGCCGAGCTCACCCCACATCCTAGGCACCTCACTATGGAAAGAATTGCATGCTGTTTGACATCTAGTGTTGTGCTCGCCAGCGCATCGTCTTTGCCTCACACAATGGCATGAGGTGTTCTGAGTTCAGAGCAAATGGTGTGTGTCTTGCCGCTGCCCGTCCTCAGCCAGCCACACTTTTTGGTGAGAAGTGTCCCACCATTGTCACGATGCAGTGCAAAGATATGTTTCAATATACAGTACTCATGCTTACAGGCTGCCTACTGTAGCCGATTGGGTGTCCCCATTTATCTCAAGGGCAGTGACGTTCCTGAAAATCAGACCTGGGACTGTCCAACTCAACCCAAAGGCCTCGAAGTTCAATAAACCTCAGTTGCTAGATTAGAGTGAAGAAACTTGAAGAGCACAACACCTTCATGGTTGTACAATGCTGCACCATTTTCGAGGAAGTAGGAAGAGGTCCCACCTTTTTGCAGCAAGACCAAGACCCCCAGCATGACCCCACCTTCTTCCCCACGGGCACAGACGTTTCGTTGGCAACCGTGAGTCTGTCCGTAGGCGAAAATCGAGCAGTTGATTCCGTCGAGTGCTCCACGCACCAAGTCCTGGGATAGGGAAAACGTCAAACGAAATGTGGCGAAGTGTCCTGCTTGTCAAATGAGTCTTAGGAACAGGAATTTTAACAAATCCTTTACCAGCTGCAGGGGTTCTTTGCAAAAAAGTGTTTTCAGTTCTGAAACGACAAAACCTTTTGTTGGGCCGGAAAAGATTGTAGTTGTCACCAAACTGGCAAACTTCGAATTGGCAAACCGTCCCACAGGACAGGGAATTGAAAAAAGTCTCAGTCTGAAGCATTGCAAAGTTACAAAGCTCGCAGCGTATGATGATATTGATTGAACAGATGGCAAGAATCAAGCCAGCCCTTCAATCCCTTAAGACTACTCTGATTTTCATGTCTCTTCGGAGATCGCCTTCGCCACAAAATCGAAGACCTCCCTCTGAGTGGCTTCTGTGCCAAAAACTTTGGCAAAGCTGAAGCTGTACCTCTGCTACCAGTGACGAAGCTAAGCCTGTCGAGCACTTGCATCCGTTGTTGATTTGCAGTCGTGAGGGATGGCCAGGCAGAACTCAGAACCGTGAAACCAGCTTAATAAGTGGAAGTGGGCAAGACTAGCAGTATTACCTGTGGGTGCTTGCTTTTGCTGATATTTTCCTTTTAAAGGCACCAGCCCCAAGCATGGGATGGGAACAACCCCTTCAAACCCTTCATGTTCAGCGATACTCTTCTCACTCGTGGGGCCCTGCTGGGTCACTCCTCCACCTGGTTGTTGACAGTGTCGCTTCCTGGAACACAGCCACCAAGGCTGGGGGGGCTCTGGGCAGAAAGCACTGAGCTGATGGTACGGGCTTGTTGAATGCGAAGAACTCGCGAACTGAACTCCCGGAAAAAAAACCTAGGAAATCCTAGGACTGTTTGTGTTAAGGAAAGTCTATGTCCCTCCTCATCCTTTCCTGGAAAGCCAAACATCAAAGCCCGACACTCATACACGACTAGGACCACAGTGTTTCTTCTTGAAGGCTCCAAATTGACAACCCTTTCCCCATAGAATCCTGCAAAAGCTGTTTGCAGTCATTGTTCATTTGAAAGAGGGTGACAAATGACCATCCTACACTGGCCACGCGAGTCATGGACTTCTTAACTCGACCGCAGCTGATCCACATAGATGCGAAAACAGCCCCGGCAAGAAGAATAAAACTGTCTTCCTTCGGAAGCATCTTCACCATGCTACATCTTAGCATGCCGAAAAGTGAGAAGAGAAACAGCAATGAAACAGGATGATGTCTCATAGATTGGAGTTGGGCAAAGCATCAACTGAAACCCCAATTCCCTTTATGGCAAGCAACACAACATCAAACAACCAACCCACACAACCCACACCGTGCCTCTTCCCTCACAATTGCAGAAGCACTCACTCACCAACAAAGACCCCCCACCTCGTGGCACTTGGACCACCACCTCCGTTGACGTGTGTCTCACGAGGGCACATGACGCAGCGGGCCGGAGTCGGGCCACCACAGCAATACGCTCCTGGCGGCCGGACAGTGGGGGGGGCTCGGAGCTGGGCGAGCTGGGCATAGCCGTGCATTGAATGTCACAAGGTCGGCTTTGTGGTACGTCTTTCAGGGCTGGGTTGATCCCTGACTGAATCTTACAATCCAGGAGCATGGAACACAAGGAAAGGCAGGTCCATATGTTTGGATCCAGAGAAAAAGGCATGGTCTCAACTGTCATGAATATTGGATTCACTGATCCTTTTGACCAGAGACTAGCTGCCAAGCAACCCGGTTTCCAGGTAGGTATCTACGATACTATGTGGCAAAGACCTCTGCACCCTCTGCGTACTGCAAAAGCACAGACCTTTCCCTTGTCAAGGCAGGACCAATAGAGGTCTCAAGCGTGCAATCTCCTGCACGTCTGCCATGCCATAGCTGCAAGGAGCAGGCTTTACAATACACAAACCATACTCAATATATCAGAAGAGTCCACTTTAAGTCCGCAGACAGCACGCAATGACAATAATGTACTATGCATTGCATTATACATATACTTCTGCTATGACTCAGCCAAGGTCCACACGTTTATAGCGCTTCAAATGGTGTCACTGTTACTATTGAGCAAATGAGTGCTTCTGCCGCAGGCCGCAAGTGTTCGCATGATGTTCGTGGAATACAGCATCATCATAGAGTTCCCGGCATCCAGAGCTTTTCTGGAGGTCTATTGCGTGAGCCATACACATATGTCTTACCTAGCGTGGATGTAGGGAACATTGGGGATCTAGCTTCTACTGCATACAGACCCCTGCAAACAAGCCAAATCAAAACATGCCTCAAAATAGGTGCAAAGCTTTAGTTGTTTGCCTTATTTTTAATGCTCCACTATGCTTTGCCTCCAAATTTTCCTGGACTGTATTGTATTTATATATATATATACAGTAGGTGATTCCTTCTCGGTTTTTAGGCCGACCTCAATCGATGGTGCCCTCTGCAAAAGAAAAACTCTCATCAACAGTTCACCCACCTCCTGCTCTTCAACATGCAAAAACAAACTGGGAATTCCCAAACCTGTAGCATGCACCCAAGATGTGCCCTTGACCGGCTGGGCAGCAAGCATGCTTTGATTCCACCTGTCAATTGCGGGAATAACTCTATGTGCTTTCTTTGAAGCTATATACAATGAACAAGAAATAACCAGAGCGGGGAAAGGTTGCCGAACCAGGCACGGCTTGAATACAGTAGATTCTGGAATCCTAGAAATCCCTGCCAATTCAATGTATTCCAGGCTGCTGGAAGCTGTACAAATTCGGCCCTGGCACAAACTGCAAAGTGCTCAGTGCAGTGTTTAACCGCCACATCCACCACACCCACCGCAGCCACCACAACCACCGCAACTGCCACAGCCGCCACAGCCGCCACAATCACCATGGTCAGCAGAGTCATGCAGTGCGCTTTCGAAGATGAGATAGTTGTAGAAATCATCGTCCATCGGGGTTGAACATCCTGTTCCTGCGCCATCGAAGTCGTCCCTTTTGCGGCTGCTTTTGGAAGGTTTTTGTTGCCCTGTGTCTCCTGGCAAAGATAAAGGGAGAAGCAATTGGACCAAAGAGATCTTCACATCTCTCTGTCTTCTCAAATGAAGCCATACCTATGTCTTTGCGTCTACTTGAGAGGGTACTGTACTTTCATCCAACGGCAACCTTGTTTGGTCTCCAGACATTACATCTCCTCCAGCATACTGGAGCATGTGAAACTTCTGCTGATCCACTGAAAAGGGAGCGTACATCGTTTTAGAGGACGGAGCTTGCGATGATCTCATCCGCGGTTGAAGAGCCACATGCAAGGATGCAAAGGTCAAGGCAAATGCATAGCCTGCTAGACATCAGGTCAGAATGAGCGGGATTCAAGCATGTCTTGACCATCATACCTCTCTAGACTCCAAGCATGCTTTCTTGATTCTTGACCCGAATGTGATGATTGTCCCACCCGATGCTGACTTGGCTTGACCGCCAATATTGTTGTGATCAATGGGTGGGTTGATGGATCAGCCCAAAAAGCAAGCGTTCCCTCATGTGCACACTCCCCCTCTTCATACACTCAAAGTGGCACAGCAAGGGGCCGTGCCTATGGCAAGAGCACTGGGTGTAGACAACACACTCAGCTGGATGATTGCAGAGGCTAGATGCATTTGAACCGATCCAACAACTCCTTGGTTCTGCAATGGCTCAGGCTCCTTGAGCAGCAACTCGTTCAGAGTCATCTGAAAACCTCAACAACTCGGACGGGAAAAATCTGACAATCTATACCTTTGGCTCTTGGGGATGTGTTCCAACGGCTCATGCTCTAGGCATGCATGAAATACAAGAAACACTCGCTGGAACCCCACACAATAGTGGTCCAGTGGTTTGGCTTGCTCCAAAAGAAGCCTTCTATGGTCCTCTGGCTTATCTCGCCACATCAAGTCAAAGTGCTCTACTTCTGTGACCAGACACTGCTGGGTGATGTAGTGTCATTCGTGTTTTGGCGCAAGTTGCAGTATGAGCCAGCCTTATGCAGGAGGTGCTTTGACCGGAAAGGGCCCATGCAAACAAGTCGTTTTCAAAAGCTAACAGCATAGCATGTGCAAGAAAGGCACAAGGGCATCAACAAAAAAACATAACATAACCCCAAGAAAACTGAAAGGGTGGATATATACTTCTTAACATATGTTTGCCCTTCCAGCTATTCATGACCCCAAGCAGACAAAACCCAAAGCCCTGTACTGCCTTCAGTGCGAAGACCTTGATGTCCAGCCGTCCAGGCTTTGAAGGATTCCTTTTGCCTCGCATTCGAGGAAGTTGACCATTGGAAGGTCTCCCAAATAAAGAAGGAAACGGTGTCCAATGCATTCGGGTGATCAACACCTTGAGTCCCAGTGAGGACTTGACCAAGCTCCGGCACCTGTTTTCTTTGCAACTACTCGACCGTATCCACGACCAAAGAACTACCGCTGGTACTTGAAACAAAAATGATACAAACAACTTCTGACAAGCCAAAGCAGTCTAAACCGAAAGCATGAGATCATGGAGACAAGCTGTCAGCCACGGAAGCAATACAAGCAAACTGTTTCTCAAGGTTCTGCACCTCCCTTGGTAGACCACACAGCTGCTTCGTGCCTTCGACCAAGCGACTTTTGCGCCAACTCTTCTCGAAGCCTGACCAAGTCCCTAACACAATGGCCACATCTTCGCAGGCGACCCGCAGCAAGTAGGCCAAGCAGTTCTTGCTGAGAGTAGGTATCTTGGATCTCACCTGGCAGAGTCCAGCAGATTAGAGTCCAGTCTGATTGGGATTGAAGCTGCATGTTCAAGAAAAGGGCCGGAGGCTTCCACATTCAACACACTAATAGTGGGATTGTGAGACGTGAAATGTCTTTGTCTTTCTTCCGTCAAGGCAAAATTCGGACACAAAATCAAACCATTTGGATTGGGGAGCTCAAAACACCTCAACCCCCGAAGCTCGTTTCCAACTGCTCACCATTGAGTTCCCCGAAACAGAGGAGCCGCTGACCGAACGGTGTGACTCGCCCCGACGTGCGTCTCTGGTTAACATGATCGCCTTGAATTGATTGAGGGGAGGACGAGAGGATGAGGAGACTGTCGACATCCAAAAGTTGATATTGCAAAGGTCACTTCACCTGCTTTTCTACTCTTTTTCTACTTGGGGAATACTGAACCCGAAAAGTCCGTCTGCGGAAATCACAAACCAACTTTGACCATCTGTCAATCAGTGTCGATCTGAGATCGCCTGCAGCGGCCCTGGTAGTTGATCGTGGGAAATGCTGTGCGCGGTGATCAACGGCAAGCAGCGAGGTTGATCACTGATCGACGAGACCTCGATGTAGCCTCATCGATCTGCTGAACAACATCTGGGGATGTGTCGTGGAGGAGCAGATTTGAACAGAATGGATGTCCATGTTCCATTTGTCAGCATGTCCCACGGTCCTTGCCCCTCTAAGGTTCTTTGGCCTCAGGCCGGATACTTAAAGGATGTTGCACAGAAATATAATCGTTGGATGGTCGATGGTTTCGAGAAGTTTCTGTATAATGTCAACAAAAACTGCGAGAACGAGTATACCGGACCAGATAAGCCACGAATGCATGAGTGAGTAAGGCTTACGATTGAACAATTACAGCGAAGAATCAAAATCCACGGTGCAGCTGTGGGATCGGTGCTTCCTTTCTCAAGTTGGGCTGGATGAGTGTTCCGCGGAAGTGCTTTCCGATTCCATGAGGTATATCAACCACGTCCGGAGACCGTGGAATTGTTGGCCGGCACAACATCTGCATTGAGTGTGACACTAAACCTGGTGTTCAAGAGACTTTTTGTTTCGGTCTTGCTATACACTGGGATCAGCTTGTCTTTAGAAGTGCTCGACTACTGTGCGAAATGCCTCTGACTGTATGCATAAGGCATAAGGGAAGACTTTACGAGGTAGGATCTGGATTTTGCCCAAAATCAAAAGAAATGATTCTACCATTCCTTCGCCATGAAGAGGACGGGTGGGCAGTTTGAAGCTCCTACACAGCGTAAAGCCGTGGCCAGTTCAATCCAAGTGATTACTTCTGGGTTCTGTCGCATGGTGGGACATGAATGTCCAAACAGCGTTGCTGAGTGTGTGGCCCCAGGGCAAGCCTTATGAACAAAGTCTATGTACAAACTGAAACTGGTTTTGTTCTGGGCTCCATGAGGCATATTCCTCTAGAATGGATACCAATTGCGCCGTGATTACTTGTACCAGACCCACTGGCCAGTCCCGTGCGAAATGTGCAACGCATTGCGGAGGTCATAAATATGAGTAATTCCAATTTGACCGAATTCTTGGTCATTTCTCCTTTTGGATTTTGGAGGCGCTACACATGATGAGAACTCAGCATGATCATTGTCTCGTGCACCATCTGCTTTGTCTGTCAAGATTTCGCACGATGTGGCAAAGATCCGCCCAATCAATTGTATCATGTTGTATCCATACATTTTCTTTTGTGATTCATCGGGTTCCATGCTACCCGGTATCAGAATTAATATAAGGTCAATATTTGCCGGAATAGGTATAAAATGGTATAAATACAAAACTGTTTGTCCGCGCGCTAGAAGTTTTCGAGAGGCGAGAACTCACTAACCTGCCACTGTATAACCATGATCGGATGACTGTTTGTGTACCACGTGGGCAATCTTCGTTCATTCCCATGTGGGCGCGCGACAACGGCCCAGGCCGGTCTTCTGCACAAAGCAATTTGCTCATCACATTTTCTACAGGTAGAAATGTTGTACACTCGAGTTGGTGTGAGTTGTGATGGGTCTGGCCAAATTGTAGCTAGCTCGCCAATCCGTTGCTCAAACATAGGCTCTGGCAATATGGTGTGAGACAGAACCACTGCAATGGTGGGGTGTGTAGAAGTGCCTCATTTTGGTATTGATCCGAAGTCATATAACACCATGTCATGGCCTTTGGGCTTGCGATCGGTTCCTTCCAACTTCGTGCAAGTGACTGAAGTGCTTCCCATGGCAGTTCTTGCCATGGCAGACATGTCCTATAAAGTGATCAGTCTTGGAGTAGCGGTTGATGCTCTGCGAGAGCGGCGTCAAAGCGTCCTTTCGGTGCAGCCACTCGGTACCGTCAGCTGCGGGGCCTCGCGCACTCAGAAGAAGGGGAAAGGCAATCCCAGAAGGAATGACCGAAGCAAACGGAACATTCGGGGCCCCAACCCTACACGTCTGAAGAAAAGATTCGGGTGGCAAAAAAAAACAATTCCATGTAGGATGCACCAGTCCAAACAATGCTCCAAAGAGCGCTTCCATTGAGCTTTCGTGAATTCTTATCCAGATGCGCTGCCCCCAAGGCATTTTTGGGTAGATGAAAACACTTACAAACATCTCCTACTGTTGTTGCCCTTCCAATCACCTTCAGCTCTTCGAGGATCTAATTACTGTAGAGCCTTTGCGCCCACCACTTTTCAATCATTGCGTGGCCCACTGGCGGCGAACATCAAGTGGCATGACAGCTTAGACAGCTATATGTTTTTCTAGCACGTTAGGTAACCAGGTAAGACCACAGGCGTCCGCCGGTTTTCCAACGCCAAAGGTACGCCACTCGGTCTGCGGCTCCACACGGAAGGCGCCCTTGGCGGGCGTCCACAGCATCGGTCGCTGCACCGGGCGCAGAGCCCGTTCTCGAAGCGTCACGTTGCCTCAAAGGGTCGAACGTCGCCCTTCCCACTCGTGGCGCCAACTCAACGAAAAATCGAGCAGTGAGAAGTTGCAGTTTGACTCGCTCATCCACCCACTGTTCCCCCTCACAAAATGTCGACAGAACAAACCTCCTCTGGCTTCATCAGGGAACCCCCCGTCACGGAACCACCCAGGAGAGTTCGGTACGGAACCTGCCTCGGAACATGCCGCCCGAGGTCTGGGGGCCAACCTGACAGGGGCTGACAGGACTGCTAGTAGCGTCCTTGCTCCTGGTAAGGCCAGGAGCCCCTAAAAGCTTCTTGCTACTAGTAGCGTCTTTGCTCCTAGTAGTAAGGCCAGGAGCTACTACGACCCGATGTGGTATTTTACCCCATCACACAGGAACTTGACCCACCCCCATGGCACACCGCTTACCCCACGAATGTAGAAACTTACCCCATTTGGAAAACGCAGTTTCTGTCCCAACATTGGTTGGGAAGCGCAACTTGAAGCTAGTTGTGTTCCAAGATGTTCCAAGCACCAGTCACCAAGAAAAAAACAATCACACAGTATGAAATGACCAAACAACGCACGTTTACACGCCTAGACACAACTTGGGGACACCGATTCGCAACAACTGTGGAAAACCTTAATCAGAGTGTAGTGAAGCCAAAAACATGAAATCGCAACGACTTTAGCACCAGAATCAATAGTGTGCCTTTGCGGTTTAGTCAAATTCTCAACCTATGATAAACAACAACATACATACAGAAAGGTAGCTCCAATCTAGCATTCCCCCAAGGGCACACCTCATCTGGCACAAGTTCTTGCCACTCGAGACAAGTTAACCCGAGCACCCAGTAGTAGCTTCTTGCTACTAGTGACAAACTGCGACCGGCCCTGGACTGCTGGTGGATATGGTTCTTGGAAAGCAAGTGCGCCACTCTGAAGAGTTGATTGGGCAGGTTTGGCTGTCCTTTAGTCAGGGTCCAAGGCTTGTGCAAAAGCCAAACAGCCGATCAGTGAGTTGTAAGCCAAAAACACAATATCAATAGCTAGACCCCGCTACATCCTCGCAGGCCCCACAGATTTGCCACAAACCAATCTTGCCTCACCAAACTCTGCTTGCCAGGTCTTCTGCGTCTGTTCCCAGCGGCTTTCCAGGCGACTGCCAGCAGACCGGTCATTGACACCTTGCCAACCCACCACCACATGTTGCCAATGTTGCTGTGTAACCACCACCATTTTGTACACTGTATCTTTCCTAGCTCCTGAAGCTTTCTGGAGGCATGTTCCACTTTTTGGGTGTGTATTTTAATAGGGTGACATCCAACCAATGGGCTTTGGATGGTGTGAAGCTTTTAAGGTTGCAAAGCTTTGTTTCCCGGTCACCGTGATGGTCACACCTCCTTCACGGACTCTCACCACGTTCCAGGGACTCGGTCTCTGCTACGATGGCTGTGTTTACGCACTTTCCTACACTTGGCCAACAGAGTGGATGCTGTGTGCCTTGTTCTCTACAGGACTTGTTTCGGAATAGATTCCAAACCCCGAGGGAACCTCCAAACTCCCACCCTCTCTTAAAGCGAATCTGAATCAAGGCTTCAAGTAAGTTCTTGGAAAAAGGCTTGTGCATGAGCCTATCCTGTCTGAACCGGCAGCCCGCAGCACATGATTACTCACCAAGAACAGGTCAAGCAGCTGTCGTCATGGGGGAGGACGCAGCCGCACAGTTCAAAGGTCTCTCTCATACAAATGTGGATGTAGCTGATGAGCATGCCAAACACAATCTATGTCATAAGTCGGCACCCAAAAGTCCTGTCAGGGCGTCAGGGCCAAATCCGTTCAGTTGCACCGGAGTACTAAGCATCAACCCTGCTTTGCTAGTGCGAAGCACTGTTCTTTTGATTGACGGCCAGCACTCTCTCTACCCTGCACATGGACAGCAAAAGTCCGAGACAAAAGAAGACACTACACACTCTAACAGAGTGGCTTGGAGCTCAAACAGAAACGAACTGTAATTGGTCTTCAAACGGCCCTCCAAAGTGTCACCTTGGGATGTCTCTTCTTCAACTCCAAGAACTTGTCGAGGTACCTCTCCACCGCCAGCTCCAAGAATTGAATATCTCCTTGCAAGTCAATGCACCGCAGGAGAAAAGACCCAAAAGGCTTCACCAACAATCAAACAACTGAACGGAAACAAACGACTGATCATGAAGGTGTTCCTTCGCACAGAGGGGCCCAGGGGCCGAACAAAGCATTGACCGGATCACGAAAGACATGCCATGCTGTACACTTGCCCGCACGTGTCCAAAGGTCGTGCGTGAGTGTGTGAGCATACTACAACGAACTGGAGCGGCAACCGGTCAACTCGACACTCGTCATGTGGAATTAAGCATCATTGTATCATGAAAACCGGTCTTTTTGCAAGCCTTTCAAGCCGAGCGGCGGTAGTGCGGCATCACCGCTACTTGGTAGTGGAACGACATTTGCCGCTTTGCCGCTGCCACGAGGTCGTGGCTGAGCTTAGTTGGATACATCAGCGGTTTCTGCTCCAGAGGAGCCTCCCAAGAATGAAAAGTCGTCTGTCAGTTTCAGGACATTCGTGCAAAAACGCTAGGAAATGATTGAAATTTACATTAATATATATATATATATATATATTATAGCTTCACAGCGCTGTGTTTTTCCATGCAGTGAACGAATGCGATGGAAGATCTATATAAAAACAAATGGTTTGCACAAACAGAGTCTTTGTACTACTTCCCCTGGAAACCTTGTTGTTCAATAGCTTCATTGCAAGAAATGATATGCAAGCAATGTCAAGTAGACAACGGCTCCCAAAGCGTCTGCACTTGCATGTCTGCCGGGACATGTCACAGCTACACTATGATACCTTGGCATGAAGCGAAATGACCATCACCAGACTCACTTGAGATACGAAGGGGTGAATGAAAGGTAGCTTGAAGGCATTTACCGGGTAACGAAAAGTAACCAAAAAGAACAGTCGATCATTCGGTGTCTTCAGAATTTCTATGCCATTTAGCATGTAGATGACAGTCACTTCTGAACAAGGGACAGAAAGAACCTCCACTTACAAACCCCTATTCACTGGCGAACACCAGTTCTTGATAGAGTAAGAAGAACTCAGGTGGATGACGCGACATTTCCGTACGTGCGTCATTAGTCCCTGCACGCACACAGTGCGCACCGTGGCCAGCGCCGCCACGTCAAAGGGCTCTGAGGTTTGCTGCTGCCAGAGGTGCCGCGCCAATTGTTGTGCTTTTTGCCACGCCTCCCCAGACCGCGGCATCAAGCGGTGATCAGGGACCACACCAGTGACCTGATCGGGCATCTGGCCATGATCGAACATAAAACTATGGTTCAACGATATGACTTGCTCACCGCCCCTGCGGTGCCCCACGCTCAATCTGGCCTTACGGGCATCTTCTTGATAAGCCACAGGTGAGAGCATATGGCAATGCCAAATCCACTCTACATCCAAAGGAGGCACAACTTCAATAACACCAGACCGTGCCACCAGAGGAAGCCAAATGGTCTCATAACGACGAACGGCCTCCACAAGGACAGCCTCATTCGTATAAAGGCAAGGATAGTGATCAACTTCAGTCAAGAAATTGATCATGTGGATGCTGGACAAAACCAAGTCGATCTTGGACTTCTTGAAGGTCTCCAAGCTAACCTCATGCCTTTGCGGTTGCACTTCACAGCACACATTGCCCATTGGACTGAATCCGCGACCGACGAAAAATGCACGAACACACTTCCAAACAGATCGAACAGATTTTCCTCTGAAAAAAACTTAAAAAACCCCGTATTTTAATGCACACCATGCACAAGCTTTTCCAGGGGCTGTATTCATGTGGCGCCTTCGAACCACTCAACTGCCAGGGTGGCAAATCAAATGTGACGCATTGTTGCTTTGTATGATAAAACACTCCTTCACTGTGTCATTGATTAAATGTTCACCCCGCTACGAATTGAATCTGCCGGCAGTTCATCAGGAAGAATGTCCAAACGAGAACAACCTTTGTTAAAGCGTTCAATTTTGTTCCAACCATGCGCCAATGCCAATAAGAACCCATACATCCCAAACAAGAGAGCGACGCCAACACAATTGCCTCACACGGATTCTTGTTGTTATTTGAAACACCCACACACATCTTTAGACACACATGTACGACGTAAGACGTAATACATCTCCATAAACCGGCTCTCACCCAAGATGTTGAGCGCCATAACCACTTCATGTCGTACTAACGTTCCATCAACGTACTGAACCCTGTAAGTTCTACACAGCCCCCTTGTCTTTCGAGAGCCACAAGCCTCGAAAAATCGCTAGAAACCTTCGGCTTCGTACAGGTTTTCACAGATGCATAGGGTCGGCTACCTTGAAGGCTTCGGAAGAACATCTTCCGAACATGCCCCCAGTTTGACCCCAAGTGGCCCCAGTTTTGTCCGAAAACCTTTGTCCCAAAACGTTCAGCGTTACCATTGAAAAATTGTGTTATATAGAAACATGAAAAATCGCCTGAACGAAGGGTTCGTCTTTTTTTTTGCACGGGTGGAGACGCCATGTGTGCAGAGATTGCACAGGTCATCTTGTGCTACGGATAAAATGAGTTACCAGCCAGGAAAGAGACAACCGAACCAAAACAGAAAGCAACCAACAAAAAACAAGCCAAACAACACAACCACCAACACAACCCAACCAAACATCCTGGCAGTGCAACTCAGGTACCTCATGCGAGGGTGAGACGGAAAGATAAGAGTGAGACAAGTTAGCAAAAGGCCTCTTAGTACATCAGGACATTGACGATCGAAGGGCATTCGAAAGGGATGACATGGTGGCCTAGCGCTCTTGAAATAGCGCTTGGCATGGCCTTTCTCAAAGAAGCAAAGCTGCGCACACTGTTTGCTTTCTATTGAGGCTGGCGAGAGGCTTGCATGACCATGTTGCCGAGTCCCTGTATGCTTGCGGGAGAGTGGACAGGCACAAAACGGAAAACCACTGCGGCATCATCCTATTGCTCCAAGCAATTGGATGAGAGAAGGCCAGCAGCGTGTCTGTTGACTTACGAAATGTACGAAGTGTTGACAGGGCAGTACAAGTGCCACAAACAAGGGACATGGCCAACAGCTTTGAGACAGCTGTAACTCCCCCCCGCCGCGGGGGAGGAGGAGCACACAGACAGCGGCATTGCGACGGTGCTCCCCAAACAGCTTTGCCAAGGAAAGCACAGAAAGGGAAGCGCAACACGAAAGCTGTCGAATGGTTGCAGGTGTTTGCCGGGTGAATCATGCAGTGCCCCAACTCTACAGTGAAACGAAGTGAAACAGAAACGCACTACGCCTATGTCACCGAAAGGACTGTATACTATGTACTCATCCAGGACAGACACTGAGGTGTCCGCCTGGGATCTGGCCAACTAACCTGTCCTCCTTAGCGCTACTGGGGAGGCCCTCCGTGGCGAGACCGGTTTTGCTGGACCCCAAAATGAAGGCCACAAATTCACCCAAAATCCACAAACTGGCTTTCACAGCTCACAAAAGACGAGTTCGACTCAACCTCCCAGGTGTCAAACTCAGAAGTGAAAGAGGCAAAATCTCTCTGATCATCCTCCTTCCCCTTCTCCAACGTATCGGGCTCATGTTCACAAGACAAATTTGGAAAAGAAACAGACTCATCACCACAAAACCGAAACATACGACACACATACGAAAACGACTGCAAAGAACCAGGCTGAGTGCACATCACTTCTCGGCCCTTAGCTCTGGACTTTCCTGCCTTAGAAACTGGTCGTGCCTGTTCTGTCTGGCAACCATCGTGCCAGAAACTGTCAGTGCTTCGTTTTGCGTTTCAACATCGTTTCTGTACTGTGTATGTGGTGTGGCTGTGCTCTCAGTGCTTCGTGCTTCTGTGGTCTGGGTCTCTCTAATCTCTTCTTTTGGGTTCGATGGGGGGCCTTTCACCTCATCAACCATGGGAGCAGGACCTTTGGTCGCTTTGCCTCCGCGTCTGGTTTGACCTGGCTTTGAAATCAAATCAACCTTCAACCACCAAGCACGTTCACAAATCCTCAAAGCGAAATTGGCACCATGACCATTCTCAAGGACACTCTCTCGCGCCCCTCCTAGTCGAGTCAACCACCCTGTCTCTGACAAGGCATAGCAGCTGATCTCAGGATTGGAGCTGAACCTGGGTACCAGTACTTTACCTTGCAAAGCTTCAACCATTCCTCAGCAACAATGTGACAAGTGGCACCTGAATCTACAAGCCAATGGGTCTTGAGATCCTTTCCCAAGCTCTGAGTGCTCAACAAGTACTCAAGAGGATGAGTGACATTATCAACTACGGGCTCACTGGTGGAAGACCCCTTTAGTGCTCGAACTCGCCGGAACAGCACTCGAAGCCTCTCCAGGCTTTGATCTGACAACCATGGCCACTTGGTCCTCCTCAGTCTCAGATTCTTCAAGGTCAAATTCTTCCCACTCAGCCTCTTTCCAATCACCTTCGTCACCTTCAACCTCGCAAAGCTTGCCTTTCTTTCCTTTGCCCTTGCTCTTGCTTTTGCCTTTCCTCTTTCGCTTGGAAGGAAAAGGCTTCTTTCCAGTGTCTGCTCCAGTGTCCTTGGTGTTCTTGGATGGTCGCTTGTCAGAATGCTTCTTCCAATAATCTGAGGCCACATGGCCACTCTTCCCACAGATGGGAGAGGAGGCCCTTTACTACAGAGAGCTTGTTTTGAAGTTCACTGTCAAGAAACCTTCAATTGAGGCTTGATTGATGTTCTTCGCGAGATTTAGACAGAGATCGAATCATTTCACAGTATGCTTGAGGCAAGTGTGATGGCCAGAGCATTGGTTGAGAGAATCAATGAGGGGGATCAGTTTTTTGCTGTATTTGAGGAATTTGCCTGAAAAGTAGCTGAACACGTGCAACTCATCAGCGGTGCAGGGACTGTCCAGCAGCTTTGGCGTGCAGTGACCGAGTATTACATTCGCAGTCGTGCAACTGGACCCCATTGCAGCCACGATTGTGTCGCAATGTCCACCACCTCCGTGTCCAAGACTGGCCACAATCGTCCTGCTTGTGCAGTCGTGTGTCATGGCTGTGCAGTAAGATGGTTGTTTTCAAGGCATTGCAACTACTGATGACCTGTAACTACCAATGTTGATCTGAGGAGCTGCAATCGTTTCGCACCAGCTGATCTGTCATGCGTTCGGATATAGTTGAAGTGCCAGCAACCTCAATCGGCAAGGGCGGCCTGGCCCCTTGTCTGCGCTGAAGGCCACTTATGGATGGCCTTTCAAGGACTTCGATCCAAAGTTTCGGGAGCATTGATGAGCATACTTCGTGAATTCAGGCCCACTTCGCCGTAGTACAGTGCGAAACTCTGCCCACATTGGTTGTTGGGGTTTCCGGTGTCGTTTTTTGTTGGTTTTGTGGGATTTTTGGGTTGGTGTTTTTCGGTTTCACCAGTTTCACCAGGGCCATGCATGCCCAGATAGTGACCTGTGATGACTGCTCTATCCATTCTTCTTTGAAATACGCACGCCCCCCAGGCTCCCCCCGCTTGCTGCCCGGGAGCCATTCGGGCGGGCGTGAGTGCCTCCTCCAGCTTGAGGGAGCTCAACTGGTTGCCTGCAGCCACACTTTCGTTGCGATGTCCATCACCTCTGTATCCACGTCTGGCCACAGCCTCTTTTGCTCGTGCAGTCACTTGTAGTGGTTTTCCAAGGCCTGCGAAGCATTGCAACGTGTGACCTGTTACGATCATCACTGACCTCGTGCTGCATATTATTCGCACCGGCTGCCCCGTTTAGCTTTTCCACAAGGAGTGCCCGCAACCGAACCTGACAAGGGTAGCTCTTCCCCTTGTCTGCACACGAAGGCCACCTTTGAAAGGCCTTCTAGGACAACAGTCAAAGTCCTGATACAGCACACTGCATACTTCCAGAATTCAGGCCCACCGAGTTAGTACGACACTGCTTCACACGTCTCACCTTAGTACAGATGAAACTCCGTGTCCCGGCCACAGTCATAGCGGCAGCATTGCCGGCAGCTGAAGTCTCGGCTGCGGCCAATACATCTCTACCCTTTGGTACTGAAAGCGTCAATCCTATTCAAAGAATTCACAGACAGAAACTGTTTTGGGACAGACTCAAGACTATTTGTCCACGAAGCACCTTTTATCACGGTCCGTTGCTGCAGCATAATGGACAAGAGTGCCGCACTGCCTTAGAGTATGATGAGGCCATGCTCGCGACAAGAGACTTTTGGTTTGTCCACCCTGTTAGATATGATGCTGAATGGCACAGTACGCTTTCGGCTTACCGACGGTGCACTTCCCCATGGCCACGTATCCCTGAACCTACTGCGCAAGACTACCTCGAGCATCTCTTACTCACTAAAGATTCGGCGCCAGGGCCTGATGGACTGCCGTATGCCCTCTGGCGTGCCTTCCCACAGCAAACAGCAGCTATATTACAAGATGACTTCCACCACATGCCATCTGGTTCCCTTGCGCCGCCAACCCAGGTAGGTGTGTGGATCCCAAAAGCAAAGCAAGGACCCACTGCTGATTTCTTTCGACCGTTGGGCATGCCTGATACTCTTGACAGACTGCAGGATGGTACAGCTGCAGCCATTCTCTTCCGCACTGCTCGTCACAGCTTTCATCCTGCCCAAACCCTGCTGAACTCCTTCCGAGAACCTCAAAGAGCAGTGCTTGAGGTTCAAAGTGCCCTGGAGGGGTCTACGCCAGCCTCTGCACTGTTTGCTGACCTTTCCAAAGCCTTTGAGCGCATCAATGCCCACTGGATTTTACACATTCTCCACATACGACAGTGCTCACTTGGGTCCTTCAGCTTGCACGCTACCTCTTGTTTGGACGGCGCATTATAAAGTCCAAGGACGTTTGCTACCAGCACGCAATGTTCACTCAGGTGTTGACATGGGCATAGCAATGGATGGCCATCATGCGGAAGGATCGGAATTTCAGTGGAGGACATAAGTATGCAGTGGTCACCGTGTCTGAGGACAAAGTGACTTGCATAGCTGGAGACAAACTGTAGAGCCGGCCTGTCCTTCCTCATGAATGGGAGTGACATGCTTCCAAACATCTGAGACTTTTAGCAAGCTGCCTTCTGAGAGGGCTTCGCTGGAGAATCCTACCTGCCAGCAATTGTGGACATCCATGACAATGCCCATGCCAGCGCCGCTCCAAAACGCAACTGCGGCAGTCAGGGCCAATCTTAGCACGCATGCAAAAATTATCTACTTCAACACGTTCTCACTCAGCTTGTTCCCCACATCTCTGTGCGGGGTTCTAGTTTTTTGGCTGCCATCCCGCCCGCCGCGGCCTTCCGCCGCCGCCGCCGCGCCTCCCCTCATCCTCTTCACCTCGACACATCACCACCCTCACACACATACAGCTCCACGTCATCCTCTTCATCATCCTCTTCACCTCTCCCACTCACCATCATCCTCTTCACATCTACATATCACCACCCTCACACACATACAGCTCCATATCATCCTCTTCACCTCTCCCAGTCATATCATCTCAACAGATCACCATCCTCACGCGCAGTAGCCGGCGCAGTACCCAGAGCCCTCAGAAGGGGCTGCTGCGCGTGTTGTCGCCGCTGGCGCCGCTTGCTGAGCCTCCAGAAGGGGCTGCGGCGCGCGTTGTCGCCGCTGGTGCCGCTGGCTGCCCTCCACGTGGCAGGCGCAGTCTCCAGAGCCTCCAGAAGGGGCTGCGGCGCGAGTTGTCGCCGCTGGTGCCGCTGGCTGCCCTCGGACTCTCCAGAGCCTCCAGAAGGGGCTGCGGCGCGTGTTGTCGCCGCTGGTGCCGCTGGCTGCCCTCGGCGTGGCAGGCGCAGTAGCAGGCGCAGTAGCAGGCGCAGTAGCAGGCGCAGTAGCCGGCGCAGTACCCAGAGCCTCCAGCAGGGGCTGCGGCGCTCGTTCGATTGCAAGCCCAACACGGGCTGAGATCACTCAGCCGGCAGAGAATAAAAATAAATAATGGGGGATGCAATTCAGTGACCTCCGCTTTTGAGCGACATGATGACCGCGCCCTAGCGATAGAGACCAACATCAAGTAACTTGGTCTATCTATGCTTTGGGGAGTGTTGAGGGAGGGAGCGGAGGCGCGGAGCGCGTTCACAAAAAGGCCACCAAACATCGAAAGCCTCAACCCCCAAGAGGAGGGGGAAGCAACTGCCAAGAAACTGAATTGGACAAGAACTCCAAGAAAGCAAAACATTGCACAGCTCCACACATCTTTTTGTTCCGCAGAGGTGGTGGTGTCTCGCACTTCCAGTATCTCTTAGAGATCACTGCTTTCAACGTTACGAAAGGAAATGCTTGGGCGGTGCATTCGAAAGCTTGCAATGCAAGGAGAGGAATGGTGGATCCCTCTGGCAAGGAATCTGGATACACGAAATGCCACGTACTCAACGACCCTCGATGAGCACAATCGAAAACAAATGCTGAAATGTGCGAGCAGCATCCCATGCCATCACAGGGAGGGCTGGGTGGGTACCTGAAATCTTAGGAGCCCAGATCTTCTCGAAATCGGCTGAATCACATGAGACCTGAATCCACTAAATGCTTGAAATCATTTCACAAGACCGAAAGGCATGCAACATGCAAAACGAAATCTGCGAACATCCGAAAATGACATCAGAACTTTTTGGCTCAGAAGCCAAATTTTTCCAAAGAAGAATTTTGGCAACGCGAAACCACAAAGTGAGACAATCAACTAAGGTGCACAGCACACCAAGCGAGAGCACTCTCGGAGAACAGACCACAAACAAGGCCACCCACCCACCCACCCAACACTCCCCTCCACATAGACACACTGGGCAAGCCCAGTGAAGCCTATGCTTTGGGGAGTGTTGAGGGAGGGAGCGGAGGCGCGGAGCGCGTTAACAAAAAGGCCACCAAACATCGAAAGCCTCAACCCCCAAGAGGAGGGGGAAGCAACTGCCAAGAAACTGAATTGGACAAGAACTCCAAGAAAGCAAAACATTGCACAGCTCCACACATCTTTTTGTTCCGCAGAGGTGGTGGTGTCTCGCACTTCCAGTATCTCTTAGAGATCACTGCTTTCAACGTTACGAAAGGAAATGCTTGGGCGGTGCATTCGAAAGCTTGCAATGCAAGGAGAGGAATGGTGGATCCCTCTGGCAAGGAATCTGGATACACGAAATGCCACGTACTCAACGACCCCCTCCGAAGGAAGTACGATGGGAATTTCACCAATCAGACTTTTCACGCTTCTTCTTTAAGTGGGAAGGCTTGGTGATCCTACTGGCCTGTGCTAATGTTTTAGCGCGGTCAAAAGCCCCCCGGGTTTCGACCAACTTGTCCAGAATTGCCAAATCCAAATCAGCCAATTCAAAGTTGACACGCATTGAAGGGTCGAAATCATCAAACCTTTCGTTTGTCAAATCGTCTGCCTCAACGTTCTGCTCCCTGGGCCGCCAAGACAAATTCAAATAGATTCGAGCCCGTGCTAAAGCGGAAGACAATTGCTGGCCACCAGTCCTGTTCCACAAGGTTGTGCCTGACAATACTCTCCTCCACAATTTCTGCTGGACCTGTATGCTTCATTGCTCTCACTTCTGGACCTGTGTGGGCTTGATGCCTTTCACTTCTGGACCTGAGTGGGCATGATGCCTTTCACTTCTGGACCTGTGTGGGCTTGGTGCCTTCACTTTTGGACCTGGGCTTGACTGGACCTGTGTGGGCTTCATTGCTTTCACCTGGGCCTGTGTGCCCTTGAGAGGCCTTGAAAAAAAACACCGTGTCAGGCCATTTGCTGTCTGTTCCTGTGTGCAGCCTTTTCCTTTGAGAGGCCTGCACCCACAAGAGGACTTTTTCCACAAGAGGCATTTTCCCACCACAGAAAAATGACCCCGATTGGAAAGTTAACGTGTCAAAACCTGCGCCAATACATGGTGAACACCAATCTCCGGCCCAATGGCCACGCACGCGCATATTCCCCAGGAAAACAAAACTTGTTCTCCAACCGAGGTCCTCTACCCAAACCTACAACCAAGAACCAAACAACATCCTACAGACTTACACACAGCCAACCTTTTCACGTTCACCCAAACCAACAAACGACAAGCAACCGACCAACCAAAAAGAATGGTTGAGCGCGAAGTACACTTGGAATGCCTTGGCGCAAGTGTGGAGCGCCCCGTTTGAAGAAGTGCCGGGACTACAATGTTAAGGTCGCGTTTCGTGGCTTTCCGTTGGTCTTTGTGTTTTCTTGGAAGTTCCTCACTCCGATCCAATTAAAACTTTGTAAAACGCAAACGGGGTGTCGGTACCGCGCATTGTAATAGAGGGCCCGAGCGGTACCGAAGCGGTACCGAGGCGGTACCGCGCATTGGTACCGAGGCGGTACCGCACATTGTTATAGAGGGCCCGAGCGGTACCGAGGCGGTACCGCGCATTGTAATGGAGGGCCCGAGCGGTACCGAGGCGGTACCGCGCATTTGGAACAGAGGGCCCGAGCGGTACCGAGGCGGTACCGCGCATTGTAATAAAGGGCCCGAGCCGTAATGAAGTGGCACCGAGGTGGTATCGCGCACTGTAATAGACGGTCCGACCCAACCCAGATTGTAACCGCAAAAACCCTATATTATATAGTGCGTTGCAAGGGTAAATTTGAACGTTGACGCTAAGATGGAAGCGGGACCCGGGCGGAAGCCTGGCGTAGCTTGCAACAAACATCAAGGACGCGAGCTCAAAACCTCAACAATATCTTTTCAAAACCCCATTCTTCACAACATGCATCAAACAACGACGTCAAATAAAACGAAACAAGGTTTCCTTGCCACAGTGAACGACCAGAGATGGCTCCTGTAAACATACGCAAACATGA
Organism: Durusdinium trenchii; assembly: GCA_963970005.1. Taxonomy (NCBI): domain Eukaryota; class Dinophyceae; order Suessiales; family Symbiodiniaceae; genus Durusdinium; species Durusdinium trenchii. The sequence goes on from CAXAMN010013780.1 coordinate 92,990, forward strand.
CAGGCTCCACGGCGCCAAACCTTCGCTTAACATCTCCCCACCCTTCTTTCCTCTCATCCAAAATTAAGACAGACCACAAAATACAAAGAATGGGTTCACAACGTTTGGTCTCAGGGCGCTAGGTCGACTCACGGCGGATGTCCACCACAAGCTTTGTAGCAAACAAACATGCACCAAGCGTGCAAGGCTGCAATCAGACTACCGAAAAAAGCAGCTGACCATTGATCCGTAAGCTTGATTGCTTTCGATCAAGAACATCATACAGGCCAAACGCTTTCTCCCCAGCAATTCTCAACCCTCACAGGTTTTCCAAACTTTTTGCTCCTTCAAGGGATCGAAAAAAGTGATTTTTCTGGACACCAGTTTGGGGTCCAAAAACCCTAGCAAAAACCGGTCCCGCCACAGAGGGCCTCCCCAGTTGAACTGGGGAGGCCCACTTCAAGAACATGTGTGGCCATAAATGTTCGCAGGAACAAGTGCCTGCGGCGCTGCAAAACCATGGAAAAGCAGCGGCATGGAAAACTTCTGTCGCGTACGTGCAGAAACAATCGAAACTCTTGCTATTTTTCGCCCGGTGACTAAAATTTTGCCGACAAAACGGCCCCCGTTTTGGGGTCCAGAAACGGACCCCAAAATGGAGGCCACTCATTCAGTCTCAATTTGATTTTGCTTGTGTCCGGACGACTTGGCCCCCGTTTTGGGGTCCGTTTCTGGACCCCAAAACGGGGGCCGTTGGTCGGCAAAATTTTTGCCGCCGGGCGAAAAATGGTGCAAGTTTCGATTGTTTCCGCAGGTACGCGACAGAAGTTTTGCATACCGCTGGACCGCTGGGTTCCCATGGTTTTGCAGCGCCGCGAGCAATTGTGTTCCACGCCCTGCGAACGTTTATGCCCACACATGTTCTTGAACTGTACCCGTGCGGGCTTCAGCTGAAGTGAAGGGCGGCTGGGACCAGAAAGCAAGGGGCAGAATTCCCTGCTAGTGTGGGCGCTCAGACGCTGTTTTTTTTTCCACGAGTACGGACGCCATGTGGGCATGCCCAGGTCATCATTGAAGGAAGGGAATTTCAATCAGATGGTGGAGAAAAGGACAAAGACAACCCAACAACAAACCAAACAAAACCAACTACAGCCCACAGGCCGAGACTCCACCAACAAGTAGTATTTCCTCTGTACTGGAGTGAAACAAGTGAGACGATGACTGCTAACTGTCTATGGGCCTGAATTCACGAAAGAAGAGCATGGCAGCGAGGGTTTGTGCTCTAGCAAAATCTCAACGAAGTCGTCAAATGGACTTCACATCACTATCACCAGTGACCAACGGCCACTGCACAGAGTGGCAAAAACCTGGTCACAATGCAAGTCCGGGCATTGGTATGATCTACCGCAGGTCTGATCCTTGCCTAAGTGGATCAGTAGTTGCTATGCTGATCATGCCGTGGAAAAATCCTTTCTTGTAGCGCAACCCTTGCAACTGGTTGCACAAACAAGTCAAGAGGCAAGTAGTGTTCAGGCAGTGGCGGCCATAGCAAACGACGAAAGCCTGCTGGTAAGGGTGCGAAAAGCATTCCCCCCAGAAGGGAGGTCATCTCTGCACCCTTCGGCGCACAAAGGTGCCAAAACGGGGTGTGCCCTAACCTTGAGAAATGCTGTGTCATGGCAAAAGCATTGTCCTGTTGCGTGCAAGGCCCGTGTGAAACAGGTGAAACCGTGGACCTATCCTAGCATAGTACATGTGCCTCTTTGTACAAAAAATTGGTAATGTCGGACATCAACAGAGGGAACTAAGGTTTCCCCTGGGCATCCTCCATTGCCATTCTCCACCACCCGCCTGTTGGGAACGAGGAGCTGAGGCTCTCATTCCTGTTGGCTCTCATTCCTATTGGCTCACTGTATCGTGGATGTGGAGAACAAGTTGGCGACTGACAATGTTTGCACATTTCACTTGACGTAGCTTTTCTGGCGGAGTGCTTATGCACCATTTCCGCCGCGAAAGCATTGCTGACCTTTGGTGCAGGTTCTAGAAAGTCTTCTTTCTACAGATCATTGGCATCGGCCGGTGCAAAATGCAGCAACTTGTCTGAATCTAGAGCGTCCGTTTGACACCGAACGTCCGAGGAATTGGGGCTCGTTTGGAGCTGAACTCAATGAGTTCAAGCCGTGGCGAAGGGGTGGTTTCAGATGTTTTTTGGGAGGCTGGTTAGTGGTGGAAAATGCTGGCAAATTGTCTTTTTTCTGGGAATCCAGGGCGTCCGTTTGACACCGAACGTCCGAGGAATTGGGACTCGTTTGGAGCAGAACTCAATTGGTTAAAGCCGCGGCGAAGGGGTGGTTTCAGGCAAAAATTGGAGCCATTTGGGCTGATCGAGTTGCTCACATTTGTCAAAGGCATTGGCCACCAATGGAGGCATCAGTGATTCCCCGATCACGTCCATCTCGACATTGGAAGTTGGCCACAAGATCCCAGTATGAACACAGAAAGCGTTAAGCATGACATGGCTCACCCTCCATTGCATTACTTGCACTTCCCAGAATTGACGATGCGTAGAGCGTGCTCAGACGCTGAACTGGCCATTTGGAGCAAGTGATCAGCTGCAAGTGTGTTCTCTGCCTCTGTTGTGGCCACCACTCGAAACGTCGTTGCCTTGGATTCTAAGATGCAGAGGCTAGACGGGAAGCCTCAACTGACAGAGCATGCCAGGTCAGTCTCGGCCTGGGTGGGCAAAGACGCAAAGTCTTCCAGGAAGGAGACCACAGCGACGTTCCAAGCGCGAGGACTGCTCCGCAGGACCTTTTGTGGTCATTCCTCTTCTTTGTGTTGCTGAACTTCAGTCCGCGGACCAAATTCTTTGGGGAAAGATTGTAGAATTGTACAATCACAAGCAATGGACCCTGGATGACGCTGTCCATGAGCCAGCAGAAATCCGAGCAGACATAGCCTCTGTTGCAACCCCGCCCCTTTGTACCTTTTTTTTCCACGAGTACGGACGCCATGTGGGCATGATGCCCAGGTCATCATTGAAGGAAGGGAAATACAATCAGATGGTGGAGAAAAGGACAAAGACAACCCAACAACAAACCAAACAAAACCAACCACAGCCCACAGGCCGAGACTCCACCACCAAGTAGTATTTCCTCTGTACTAGGGTGAAACAAGTGAGACGATGACTGCTAATTATCTATGGGCCTGAATTCACGAAAGAAGAGCATGGCAGCGAGGGTTTGTGCTCTAGCAAAATCTCAACGAAGTCGTCAAATGGACTTCACATCACTATCACCAGTGACCAACGGCCACTGCACAGAGTGGCAAAAACCTGGTCACAATGCAAGTCCCGGGCATTGGTATGATCTACCGCAGGTCTGATCCTTGCCTAAGTGGATCAGTAGTTGCTATGCTGATCATGCCGTGGAAAAATCCTTTCTTGTAGCACAACCCTTGCAACTGGTTGCACAAACAAGTCAAGAGGCATAGTAGTGTTCAGGCAGTGGCGGCCACAGCAAACGACGAAAGCCCCTTTGTACCTCGCATTCTTCCCAAAGGCAAAGGCAAAGGAAGCCCAAAAGGATTCGGCAAATCGCCCACAAAAGGTTTGGCAAAAGGTGCATCCACGCCCGGCTTGGGGAACTGAAGTCACACGTGACGGCCAAAAGAAAACGATTTGTTTGAAGTGTCAGCAGAAGACGTGTCCCAATCCTTCGACTTGCAGTGAACCTTCTGTTGCATGCATCTCACCCACACTGTCCTCAGGTGCTGCCATCATTGTGCCAGAGCCTAACCTGTTCACGAAAGCTAGCGAAGCTAGCTGGAGTTACTCTTGCGATAGCAAGGTTTCTTTCGACCGGGTGCAAATCCTAACCCCTGATTTTTCAGGTCGAAGACCCCCCCCCCCCCCCCCACCCCCCCCCCCCCCCTCTCCCCCCCTCCCCTCTCCCCACCTCCCCTCCCCTCTTCCTTGTGTTCCTCCCATCCTCCCTCCCTCCCTCCTCCCTCTTCGCAAGTTCGACTCCGTCCTGTCGTCGCTCTTTGGCATGCGGTTAGCGTTGCGTATCTTGCGGCCGCACTCGCTCACTCTCACTCTCACTGTCTCACTGTCTCTCTCATCTCTCTCATCTCTCTCATCTCTTTCTCATCTCTCTCATCTCTCTCTCCTCTCTCTCTCTCTCTCTCCTCTCTGTCTCTCGTCTTTCCGTCTCTCTTCTCTCTCTTCTCTCGCAGGAGGATCCGGGCAAAGAGCCACATATAAAGGACTCTTCACCCCTGCCTCCAAAAAGAGCGCCGTGTTTTTTCCTACCTCGCTGCCCTCCACTTTCCCATTCTGGAGCGCTAGCTTTCGCCCCCCCCCTTGGCCTCAAGTTCTAGACATTTGCAGTGGCCCCAGCGCTCCGCCCAGCATGGCTCTTGACCACAGGGTCACGCTACATCAGCGATTGACCTGTTGATTTCACCCGAAATGGACCTTCTCGATGATACGTATTTTCAGAACCTGTTGCGTTCATGTGCTTCTGGCCTTGCTTCCTGCTGTGGAGCCAGTCCTCCATGCAGTTAATTTTCACTCCTGAAGCTTCGAACTCCGTTGGGCATTCCCAATCCAACTCCCACCGAGCAAGACCGGATCAACCGCAGCAGCGAACTCTTGCATCGTGCCGTGTGTTGTTCACAGCACACATTCGCAGCGGGGGCCACGCCACCTTGAATCTCCCCAACGCGTTTACTTGGCATGATCCAGTGGTCGAATCCTGGGTGAACAGGCCCTGTCACTGTGTGGTTTTAGCTGCATGTCAGTTTTCTTTGAATATTTCAAAGCACTGGATGTTTGCCTGCAGTCATGATTGGTTCGTGGAACATGCCAGTCAGTGTCCTCATGAATCATGCTCCGCATGCAGGCATTCAAGATGAGTCGGGCCAATACCTCAGCCGCAAAACCGCCGAATATCCCAAAGATTTGGCTCCTATGTTGTCCCACAAATTGAGTGCCCACATCTGCCCGAATCCCAGATTTGACTCTAGAGCATGCACTCAGTTTGATTCCTGTCAAACTCCTTCACGATCCGCCACACACGTTGCATGACGGTGGACAACCAGACTCCCTCCAATGTCACGGATGTTCTCAAACCTCTTCGTGACAGCTAGATTGCTCTGATTTTGGAACGGAATTTGCACAAAGAATTTTTTGTCACATGGAGCAGCAAAGCCCTGATCCTCCGTTCTCGGAAGAATGCATTGAGGTTTCGTGAAGCTGGTTGGTAACCTCTTTTCACTCGACTTAGTGACTTGTGCACAACCTGCACACACAGCGCCTCCACTCGTGCAAAAAAACATTGAGAAGTTTCGGGAAGCGTTTTCTTCCTGGATTCCAACTGATTGGTCCGCACGACCTCACCTATGTGCTTGAATGCCCTCCAACAATTGAGCCAGCACATTCATGACCCGGATTCTCAGGTTTTTTCCTGCTTGATTGCAGGAGTGTCAGCCGGCACCTCGGATGACCCGATACGTGCCAGTCAGGTGTTTTGGGAACAAGATCTTAGCTCTGATACAGACCCTCCCTCTTTGCAAATCCATCGAAGCAATTGGAAATCCAGCGAAGATCACCCCGACCTCACACGTGAACTCATCCAAAATGAGATCGATCAAGGATGGGTTTTTGAATTTGATGGAGATGAAACCGATGCCCAACAAGCATACCCCCAAGAAGTTGGCCTGGGTAAATTGGGCATTGCATTTTTCTGATTCACGGCCTCCCCGATGGTGCTCGACAGCAGTGTCTGCAACACAAATCAGAATTGCACCATCCCAGAACGCCAGTGCTCCCCGTCAGCTCAAGACGTCGTTGAAAGTTTCCCTTTTCGACAGTGTTCGGAGCCTCAGCATGCGGCCACCTTCGACATTGAATCAGCTCACAAGAGAATCGTCCTATCCGAACGCCATCAAGGATTTGTTGGATTCACCTTTCAAGGTCGAATTTTCTTCTTTAGGGTTTGTCTCTTTGGAGCTACATTTAGTGCCTTTTGGTGGGGCAGACTCGGATCATGGCGATTTCCTGCTGACCCAACCGAAGTCCATCCTTCCGCTGTTTGCAACTCTGCTTGCACTCTTCTGTCGAGTGTTCCGCATTCCTCTCAGTTGGAGGAAGTGCACCCTTGGGCCCATGGTCGATTGGATCGGATGGCGATTCAACTTCTTCAATGGTCTTGTCAGTCTTCATCCTGACAAACAAAAACTCATTGCCCAGATGGAGGAACTTCTCAACCATCGTCATTGTTCTAGCAAACAGCTGGAGCGCTTCACGGGCTCGCGTTGTGGATCACTCAGTTGTTTCTTCCCTTTCCGGCCTTGCTGCACTGGCTGTTCTCAGACCTGCACACTTGTCCTGCCACCCACCATAGTGTCGGCCCAGGATACTATGATCTCGCCTTCATCAGTACCCCTTACTGTGTGTAGAGCCTCAAGTCGTAGGGGCGGCAAAATGGAGACAGGGAACTTGGGACAGGGAACTGGGGACAGGAAGTGGGGGCAGGGAACTGGGGGCAGCAAACTTCGGACAGGGAACTTGGGACAGGGGAACTGGGGGCAGGGAACTGGGACAGGGAACTTGGGCAGGGGACAGGGAACTGGGGGCAGGGAACTGGGGCAGGGACTGGCGGGCAGGGAACTGGGGCAGCAAACTGGGGACAGGGAACTTGGACAGGGAACTGGAGGCAGCAAACTGGACAGGGAACTTTGAAATGATACTGCACCTGTGGTGCAGCGCTTGGTGGCTGGAACCAATTCAGCATTGGGTGGTTGGAACCACCGGTATGAGCCATGGGTGATTTCAAAGACCATGGACGAGGTCGCTTGATGTCTCTGAGAAATTTGCTTCTTGGGCAAGTGGTCAGAGCGAGCTTTGAGAAAGGAGAAGCACCACGATTAGCATCGACATGCATGGGAGCTCTACAAAGCATTGTTCGAAGATGTGAGCGTAAGTGAGAATTCAGAGGATTCAGTTCCTTGATGCTCCAGCTTTTGTCTCAGCGCCTTTCTTCAGGCGTTGAGGTGTGTTTTGCAGTGAACACGTTTTCTTTGTGAATTCAAAACCTTTGAAAATGGTACAAACGAAATGTCACTTTCAGTGTTTTGAGCACGTCACGTCGTGAACGCACCATGTACAGTTGAAAGCAGAACATGTGTTTGGGCATGACCTTTTTCCGCCACATGTTGTTTGTTGACACTTTTGGCTTCCCACGAAAGCCAATGATGAAGAGAGTTTGAACAGCATGCATCCGAGCTTCGAGTTTCAATGTGAAGCTTTGGAATGGAACCAGAGTGTTTCATGAAGCCTGCTGAGAAATCAGCTTTTGGCCGCGTTTTCGCTTTGGCTCAAGAGAGTCAGGGCAACAAGACGAAATAGCCAAGGGCTCACGTTGGTCTTTGGCGGTGTGTGTGAAAAGTCCGCTTGAAGTTGAGTGAAACCGTTGTTTGTTGTTTGGAGTGTTTGCACCCGCAACCGCTGTGCTTTGTTTACGCCACACGTGCGCGCGGAAGGTGTTTTGACGTAGTCGCCTTTGGTAAGTAGGTTCGCCATAGTAGCATTCCGTTCCGCATGGTAGCGGAGCCTGCGTACGGCAGCTCCAGGTTTCGTCATGGAAGCACCTAGCGCCGCTGGAAGTCCTACACGTGCTGAGATGGGTCTTGCAGGTTGTGGAGCTCCGCGTGTTCCGTCTACGCCTAGTACAGGTAGTCGCAGTCGCGAGGCGCAGCAGCAACAACACGCGTTTGTACAAAGCATGATGCAGCAACAACAGATGCAACAGCAATACATGCAGCAGCAAGCACAACAAGGAGGCAATGCTCAGAACTTAGTTGGTCAAGTGCCCTTAGTTGGTGCCCAGAACGCAGTTGGTCCAATGTCACACATGCCTGGACCCTATGGCAGTGGCCTTAGCCAGAATCAGAGTCAGATTCCCTACCTCCAAACTGTGGGTGGTTTGACACCGGGAGCAGGTCGGATGCAAGAGATTTTACAGGCAGTGAACGGCTTGAATGGAGCCCAGGTGTTGTCCCTGACGCAGTATCTGCAAGAGCAGGTACGTCAGCGTGGCCGAGGAAACCCTGTGTTTTTTGGTGAGATGCCGCATATTCCAGCTCATCCGTTTGTGGTTGATTCAAGTTCGACAGGGTTACCGTTGCCCGGCACTCAGAACATGTCGCGGCAAACAGCAACTCATGCACAGTCAGAACAGTGGCAACCTGTGGATGTTTTTGCGAAAAGTGAAAAGTGGATTGGTCAGCCACCTGTTCCAAGTTTCAAAGAATGGGTGTCACGTGAGACAGAGATCATCGGTTGGGCGCAGTACGTCTTGGATCTTAGTGCCTGGGCTAGCCAGGCGAGCTTGGAATTTGGTTCAGAGATTTCGCAGGCAACCAAGTGGACACAGGTGATCAGCTGGGGTAGCATGACCTTAGCTCAGAGGAGTCGGTCAATGAGATAGGCAGCTATTTTGAAGAGCACGTTTCAAGGTCACCCTAGAACGGCGATCTTGGTGAATGCCTTTGTGGAAGGCGTTTCGTTGATTTCTCTCACCGGAGAGAGTGATGTGAATCAGTCGGCAAATGGCTATGAGTTGTTGAGACAGCTCACTTGTGAGTTCAGTTTGAGGACACGTAGTGAAGCTTTGATGTTTCGCACAGCGTTGGCAGCACGCAGTTTCGTGTTGTCCGGAAGTGAAACGAGCACGTCGTCGATCGTATCGGACACGATTCGCAAGATCGATTTCGAGGCAGCACGCTTTCAAAGACTGTTGAACACCCTTCCAGCTAATGTGGACACGATTGGGTTGCAAATGACTGAAGCTGATCTGCTAATGATTTTGATGCGCTCACTGCCAGACGCGGTTCGCACATTTATGCTACACCATGCACAAGGTGAATCGTATAAAGCGTACCGTGAGGCCGCACAGCGTTGGGAACGTCAACAAAGAATGTTCACAGAACTACCAGGTAAGACGGTACATCAGGTACAAGACAACGTGGAGTGGTATGCCCTTGAGGATTCACATACATGGCACGTTGACTCGTTAGGCACAACACAAGTTCCCAAGTGTGAAAGGTGTGGTAGTAAGAAGCATGCAACTCGTGAGTGCACCACTGACCTTACGAAGGTAAAGTGTTTTAGATGCAGCAAGTATGGACACATAGGAGCAAAGTGTACTGAAGGCAAAGGAGGTCATGGACACGGACTGACCACAAGTGCAAAAGGTCAAGGTAAGCAGCAAGGGAAAGGAGGCAAGGCGTCCAAAGGTGGTAAGAAAGGCTACAAGGGCGGCAGGAAAGGCAAGTTGAACGAGCTCACTGAGGCTGAGGAGGATGATGGTTGGTGGAGTTCGGATTGGGACTGGTGGTATTTGGACTCCCAGGACTGGTCAGGTGAGGTGAACCAGGTTGGTGATGCCGGTTGGTCACAAGAAGAGTGGTATGAGTCACAGTGGCCTGAAACCGATTGGCAGGAGCAACAGGCAACTTGGTATCGCACATCAAATGCTGAGAACACTGAGCATTCACCCACAACCCAAGAAATGCAACAAGAGATGCATGTAGGAAGTTTGGTCCTGTCACCACTTTTGTGTGTAGATGCCATGCAAGCGTATGAGCACGAGTGTGGCGCATTGCAGCTTGTTGAAGTTTCTTGTGAAGACAGAACGAAACAAACGGAAACAGCACTTGCAGAGCATTTTCATGATGTGGAAGAAACAGTTTCTTGTGAAGCTGAAACGAAACAAACGGAAGCAGCACTTGCAGAGCACTTTTATGGTGATGACGTTTCTTGTGAAGATGAAACGAAACAGACGACAACAACATTTGCAGTGCATTTTTGCCATGATGTCGCTTCTTGTAAAATTGATGAAAATTTGAACAAATTGACTTCTACAACAGCGCAAAGTTCGTTGTCACCTGAGCTGCGTTCAGAATCCTCCCTAACCGAAGGCCAGTCGGTTGGGTTTTGTGAAACTCCTGTTGTTGGCACTTCCTTTTCTCCTTCGTTCTTTGATGGCTTGGTTGCTCTGGAACCTCGTCGAGTGAAGTGTTTTGTTTTTCCTTGGTTACAGCATGTTTCAACCGCAGAAGTTTCGTTGCAGCGTGAATTGTCAACGCATCTCCCACAGTTTTGTCCTTTGTTGACAGAACTTAGTCTGTCTGATGATGCAACTTGGTGGTTGTTGGACAGTGGAGCAAGCGTCACCGTCCTTGCAGAAGCACACGTAGCAACGTACCATGTGGAAGTGCAACCTCTGGGTGACCCTAGTAGGTTTCGTGCAGCAAACGGCAGTGTGGTCGAAATGAAGGGACAGACAGAATTGTCCGTGGATTTGTTCATGACTGAGCTCAACAATCCAAATGGGAGTTGGAAACAAGCAAAGTTAAAGGTATTGATTGGATCTACAAAACACAATATTTTGTCCACCACTGCACTGACGCAGTCGGGATGGTCATTTGTCCAATCATCGAAAGGTGTGCAAGTAGTGCACGAAGGCTCAAATCGGTCGGCTCTTGAAGTGGCTTATTTTTCCGGATGCCCATGGATTCGTTTGTACCCTTCAGAAGACCCAGTGTCTTTGACGGATACTCTTCTGGGTGGCGACACCACCATGCAAGATAAACCGTTGGTGCACCCAGTGTCCCGTGCCACTAGGGATCAACTCTTGCAGCACCGCATGCAGGGCCATGAACCATATGACCCTCGTTGCTTGACGTGTGTGAAGGCCAGGGGCATTGTGCAGCATCGCCGAGTGAGTGAAGAGCACGTGGAATCCGAGGTGGAGGCTGATTTTTGCTTTCTTTCATTCACGGGCGAGATTTTTGAGCAAGACACGGATCATCGACAAATGAAGATTCTGGTGTTGACCGAGAAACAGTCTGGATGTGTAGGATATGTTGTGGTCGATGCCGACAAGCAGAGGGCCCGAACAGAGATTTGTCAATGGTTGCACTTGTTTGGACTGACCTCTTCAGCTACGTCAATAATCCTGCATACAGATGATGAGAAAGCTGTGGCAGAATTGGTGGGTAAGGCCAGCAGTACCTTTTCATTTGCAGTTCGCCGTGCCGCACCCCAGCAGCATCAGGCGATAGGTGCCGCGGAGAGAGCAGTGAGACGACTGAAAGAGTCGTTGGGCGTTCTCCGTGCAGACCTCAACGAAGCAGGTTTGGATGTCAGGATGAGCACTGAAGGCATGACAGATGTTTTGCGCTTTTTAGCATTGCAGTACAACCACTTTGGCAAGAGTAGAGGTTCCAACATGTCCCCACTAGAAGTTGCATGTGGACGAACATTGTCTAAACCAGCAAGCACGTTGTTTGGCGCCACGGTGCTAGCCCAGCTGCCCTCATCAGTGAGACAATGGGCTCCCAACGAGACTCGAGCAATTGAGGCGGCATTCATTCATGTTGGCATGGGCGACGGACCTTTGGTTCAGGGCTACGTTCGCATAGATGGTCAAAGACAGCTTCGTAGATTCCATGCCAGGAATGTGAGAGCAATTGAACCGTTGGCGTGGGATACAGACCTTGTGGATTCATCTTTGATTCCCCAACTACCTCCGGAAGGACCGAGAGGCCATCTACAGGGTCAAAGGGACCAGCCATTAGGCTCAAAGCCCTCCCCAGAGTTGAATTTGCCCTTCCCGAAGGTGGATTTGCCCTCAAAAGGGGGCATAGACAAAGAGATGATGGACCATGAAATCGAGATGGACTATGAGCCAGAATCACCATATGAACCTCCGGTGGTGCATCCAACGGAAGAGAAGGCAATTCCAGTTCCTGTGGGAGAAGGGAGACAAAGAGTATCGAAGAGACCTTTGGATGGTAAGTCTTCATCAAGTTCGCAATTCTTCACACGTCACTGCCCTTCTTGTGAATCGGGCATGAACGCTCCAGGCATTAGGCACACACGTGCATGCCGGGCATGCCTGGAGAAGAGGGAAAGACTTACTAGAGAAAGGCTTGCTGCACCACCTACGTCCTCCCATGTCCCATCTTCAGAACCCAGTCCACCCACGCCTATGGCTGTGGATTTAAATGAGCAAAGTGGCAGCATGAACAAGAAGAGACCAGCTGAAGTGGACCCAGAAGCCCTTGAGAAAGAGATGCAGGAGGAGCACATGGATGAGGATTTGCAGTGTCTGCAATTGGGCTTGTTCCAAGTGGCAGATGGTATGGCACTCAGCAATTTCTTTCGTGACAAACCGGTAGTGCCTAGTCTTGTTTCACGTCCTGAATTTTTCGATGAGTCGATCAGTCGATCAATTCGATTCGTTTCTTCCCGCACAATCGACATGAGAAGAAGGAAATGGTGTTGGGAGGTTCGAAGGTGCTGGTGTGGAGGCCGGATGAGTTCATTGATGATACCACTCTAAGCGCAATTAGACCCAGACCAAGGGTTTGCTGGAATGTGTGAAGAACTTGCAAATCTAGAACAGTGCAAGACTGGAATCTTGTATGATGAGGCGCAGGTGAACAACATGAGAAAATTGCATCCAGCAACAAGAGTCATATCATCTCGTTCGGTAGCAGCATACAAGTCGCCAGTTCGTGTGAGGACGCGCATTGCTGCAAAGGATTTGAAAACGAAAACTTCAGCACGTGAACTTGGCTTTTCAAGCCCAACTCCAACCACAGATGGTTTGTATGTGGCCATGTCAATAGCAGGGAAGCGTGATTGGCGCCTGCGGGCATTGGACGTGGCTCATGCATTCATGCACTCACCTTTGCCCAAAGGAGTACGTATCGTGTTGAAACTACCACAGAGCATCAGTGATTTGCAAGGAAATGCATGTTTTCTTCTTTTGAAGAAGGCCCTGAACGGACTCCGTGATGCATCCATGCATTGGCTCAATCTCCTAGGTGACACGATTCAGAAGATTGGCATTTTTAATGACGAACTTGAACCGTGTATCCACCAAGGTACTGTTTATCAGAAAGGGAAACTGTTGGGCAAAGTGGTGATGGTGGTTTATGTTGATGACATCCTTCTATGCTCCAGTTCACCTGAGGCCGAAGCTTTGGTGATGCAAGAGATTGGTCGTGTGGTGCCCACGAAAGCGACAGGTTTAATCCTCCCTAGTGGTGATGGTGGTGGTACACTTCAGTTTATAGGTAGAACCATTGAACGTCGTTCTGGATCACCTGACTTGTTCGTGTTTGTTGAGCCATCGTATTTGGATTCCACCTTTGAGAGTTATGGCATCAAGCATAGTTCATCTTCAACTGCAGCTGCACCAGACCTGGCCAGTCACTTGGAGAAGACAGATGCGTCGAGCTTAGCAGAATTGAGTGATGAAGCGTATGGCAAATTCAGACGGGCCTTGGGAAAACTGTTGTGGCTGGGTCAAACACGAATGGACATGAAAGTCTACCTGAGTCTGCTAGGTACCAAACAAGCCAAACCGACTTTCGCAGCAGAGCAAGCGCTCAGGGCAGTGTTGCGCTTTTTGCGCAATGATGGCAGGGTTGCCTTGCGGTTTCCTTCACCCGCTTTGATGGCCGAGAACCCAGATTTAGACTATGTGGTGCATGTCTTTGCAGATGCGAGTCACGCACCCTACCGATTCAATGGTCGCAAGGGAATCTCAGGACAAGCAGTGTATGTGAATCACTGTTTGGTACGTGCTGCATCCAAGCAGCAACAGGCGGTGGCCCTATCCTCATGTGAAGCAGAAGTCTATGCCATACAAGCAGCAGCGCAAGATGCTTTTTCAATCTCGAAGTTGATGAAAAGACTGTTTCTAGGTCTAGGAGAGGTAAGTGTAGATGATGAGATAGCAGTCAAGTTGGAAACGGATTCAGCATCAGCCATTCCCCTTCTCTCTGGATTGGACCTCCCTCGACGTTCTCGCCACATAGAAATCAGGGTGGCCTGGATCCGTGACAAGCTCGAAAGGGGGTTCCCGACGCTAGAGCACAGAAGCGGATTGGAGAACAACTCAGACTTGTTGACAAAATGCTTACCAACAAAGAGTTTTTTGAAGCATAGAACGGTCATGGGTTTTGAGCAGCTTGAACGAAGTCATGTAGAGAGCATGATGCTACAAGATGAGTACATTTTGTTTCGAACCCTTCCGGAAGCGCCCCCGTTTGCCTTTGTTGAGGTATGCTGTGAGAGGGATTCGCAACTGTACTTTGCATGTCAGGTCTCAGGTATTCCATACATCGGCATCACGGCAAACATCCAGTCAAAACGGCTACAGAATACTGTTAAAGGTATTATAGAAAAGCGTTCTGGAAATGGTGTATGGATACATGTTCATGCCTCGACGCCTTGTTCAAGTGGTTCTCCTTTGAAAGGATTCAATAAGGAGTCCGTGACGGCCACAGATTTGGAATGGAGATCAATTATCCAACCAGCCTGCCAGCTTATGCAGTTGGGAGACTCACGGTCTTTTGAGCTGCCCACTCAGAACGAAATTTGGAAAAGGGATGAAGCGATCAACATGTTTGCAGTTTGTGGTCTTGTGCACGAAGCTCAGATCTTTCTCTGTCAGACTGGAGTTGTAGGAAAGGACAAATTGCCAGTCGGAAAGTCATTGACCTTCAAGACATCTTCATCAGGATTTGCGAAGTCACTTCATCATAGATTTGGAACATGCGCATGCAAGACACACGCAGCATTCCGGCAAACTTGCTTTTCTGAGACGGCTAGATACACACGTAGGCTAGCTAGAGGGATTCTCCATGCAGTTGTTGCAGCTAGAAGGGAACCCTAGGACTTTGAGGACATAAGTTGATATGTGTTTGTTTTGGCAGTCACCTTGAAGAGGATTTGCACTGCGCATAGTGAGAAGCTGTACGGGCCATAGCGCAGTGTCAAGCACTTAGCGATGGGCCGGACCCTTGGTAGACAGTGAAGCAGAGCCTGCAAAGCACGGTGAGCACTGGAAATTGGAATTAGTTCAAAGTATGACATTCATGTCAATTGCAAGATGTTTCAAGAGATCGTTGACATGTTAAGCATGTATTCAGGCGCGATGCGTTACCAAAGGCTGTATCTCGCGTCGCCTAGACTTCGATTGGGTGCCAAACTGGTTTGCTTTTTGTTTTACTCGTCCGATAGTGGACTTTGTGTGTGGGTGTTAGGACAAAGCTTCAGACACTCCGAGATCTTGCCTGAGCCATGGCATCCAACTGGAGTGAGCGTGAGGAACGCCAATTGCAGCAGCTGTTGGCCAAGAAGGCCATGGTGGCCTCAGATGGTTTGAAAGGGACGGCATCAGATGGATCTCCGACATCGCCTCAGTCTATGACAGATGCTTCGAAACGACGCTTGACTGATGAAGGCTGGGAGGCAGTGATTGAGGAGAACTATGTGTTTTCGAGCTTGACACCTCCACCATACCCACAAGCTGGATCCTCTCATGGAAGAGAATTTGAGAATGATTTGGCCGAATTTCCTTTACCAGCTGGAGTGCGATCTATGGAGGAATGGGGAAAGACCCTATTCACTTTTGGGAGCCACAAGGCAGCTGGTGCATCATATGAGGAGGTGGCGGCAAACCCTGAGAAGAGGGACTATGTGAAGTGGTCTCTCTCCCACTTGAAGACAAGTTCAGGTGGCCCTCAAGACTGGTTTCGCTACCTTCGCAATCGGCAGGTGCAAGATCGCCGTGGTGGATCGGTGATTGAAGGCACTGATATGGTGAGGGTGCCCAAGAAGTGAGGATTGGAAGGGTTTCATCCGGGCCTTTCCGGTAAGGCCCGGATCAACACAGATTTGGGGCGACATTTTTGGCATCATGGAGCCTTGGTGAGCGTTCCAGCCAAAAGGGGGTATGAAATGATACTGCGCCTGTGGTGCAGCGCTTGGTGGCTGGAACCAATTCAGCATTGGGTGGTTGGAACCACCGGTATGAGCCATGGGTGATTTCAAAGACCATGGACGAGGTCGCTTGATGTCTCTGAGAAATTTGCTTCTTGGGCAAGTGGTCAGAGCGAGCTTTGAGAAAGGAGAAGCACCACGATTAGCATCGACATGCATGGGAGCTCTACAAAGCATTGTTCGAAGATGTGAGCGTAAGCCAGTGAGAATTCAGAGGATTCAGTTCCTTGATGCTCCAGCTTTTGTCTCAGCGCCTTTCTTCAGGCGTTGAGGTGTGTTTTGCAGGGAACACGTTTTCTTTGTGAATTCAAAACCTTTGAAAATGGTACAGACGAAATGTCACTTTCAGTGTTTTGAGCACGTCGCGTCGTGAACGCACCATGTACAGTTGAAAGCAGAACATGTGTTTGGGAATGACCTTTTTCCGCCACATGTTGTTTGTTGACACTTTTGGCTTCCCACGAAAGCCAATGATGAAGAGAGATTGAACAGCATGCATGCGAGCTTCGAGTTTCAATGTGAAGCTTTGGAATGGAACCGGAGTGTTTCATGAAGCCTGCTGAGAAATCAGCTTTTGGCCGCGTTTTCGCTTTGGCTCAAGAGAGTCAGGGCAACAAGACGAAATAGCCAAGGGCTCACGTTGGTCTTTGGCGGTGTGTGTGAAAAGTCCGCTTGAAGTTGAGTGAAACCGTTGTTTGTTGTTTGGAGTGTTTGCACCCGCAACCGCTGTGCTTTGTTTACGCCACACGTGCGCGCGGAAGGTGTTTTGACGTAGTCGCCTTTGGTAAGTAGGTTCGCCATAGTAGCGTTCCGTTCCGCAGGAACTGGGGGCAGGGAACTGGGATGGGAACTTGGGCAGGAACTGGGGGCAGCAAACTGGAGACATTTTTTCCACGAGTGCGGACGCCATGTGGGCGGAGTGCCCAGGTCATCATTGAAGGAAAAGGAAACACTAAATGATGGTGGGGAAAGGAACACAAGCAAACCCCAAACCAAAAAAACACCCCAACCGGACAACACAAAACCGACGGCCAGAGGCCGAGTTCCCACCATCGGAGTGTTTCCTCTGTACGGAGGTGAGACAGTGAGAAAAGATTGGCTACGTACTATGGGCCTGAATTCGCAAAGAAAATCTGTCAGGAGAGGTCAGCGCACGAGCGGAGTGCAACGAAGCCAATCAAAGGGGCTTCGCTCCACCCTCAAAACTGTGACCAAACGGCCACTGCATCGAGTGGCAAGCCGTGGTAATTGGGTGCTTTGCAGGAGCTGCTCTGATTGTCAGCAGGTCTGATTCTTGCCCAAGGAAATCAGTTGTTGCAATGCCAAGCATGCCGAGGAAAAGTCCCTTCTCGTTGCGCAACCCTTTCAATACTGATTGCGCGAACGAACCGAGAGGCATATCAGTGGTCAGGCAGTGGAGGCAGAAGCAAACGAAGAGAGCTTGCTGACTAGGGTGCTGCATTCCCCCCCGAAGGGAGGTCTCCTTTGCACTCCTTGGCACCCAAGAAGTGCCAAAGAGGTTGTTCTGGTCCTGAAAGAAAGAGAGGTGCCATCGTGAAAATATCCTCCTGTTACGTGCAAGGCCCGTGTGAAACAGGTGAAACCGTGGACCTATCCTAGCATGGTGCTTGTGCCTCTTTGTACAAGATTGGCCATGCGTGGCAGCTGCAGAGAGAAACTAAGGTTCTCCCTGGGCGCCTTCCATTACCATTCTCTACCACCCGCCTTTTGGGAACGAGAAGCTAAGGCTCTCATTCCTGTAGGCTCACTGAATCGTAGATGGTGAGGACGAAATGGTGACTCTGCTTGAACTTTGTTAAGCCTGGCAAGCATAATTGAAGTGGGGGAGGAGAAATGCGCCACCACTGTTATTAGAGCGTTGCCGGCCTAGGGTAAGGCTTCTCGAAAGTCTTCTCTCCATTGGTCTTTGGCATTTGGCGGCAAGAATCGGAGCCACTTGGCCTTGTCCAGTTGCTCACATTTGTCAAAGGCATTGAGCCGGGCATATGTACCTTGCCATGTCTTGCTTTTCCCTTTTTACCTGCTCGAAGTTGCGTGCAACCTGCAAAAGCACGCCGCGCAATGTAAAGCAGGGATGGTGGGATGCAGACTTCTTGCAGCGAGGTACACTTGAGAAAGGCTTCTTGCTCAATGATTCGCAAATTTCGGGAAAGGCTGAGTTGCTGCAGCTGTGAGCAGTGTGCAAAGGTTGAGCCCAAAATTTCAATGACGTCCGTTTGGGGCAATCAACAGTTTGCAGCTGCTGGCAGCTCGCGCAGGCGGCCGATCCTATCCTGTTAAAATCTGGCGGCAGGGAGAGCGCGACAATGCCTGCTTCCAAGAAGCAGCACTGTCACTACTCGTAGGACTTGGCATCTGCTAAAGGCGCCGTGCAACAGGCTAACGACCGTTTCTGGCAGGTGGACTACTTGCAGCCGTCGACAGCTCCTCCACACAGCTTCCTCTACAATCCGAATACCGTCCTCGACTAGGACATGACGGACTTCCGTGTGAAAGGAAAAGGCTTGTGGTGGGATTTTATCATTCCTACCACACGGCGCTCGGATAGCCTTGGCTTCCCCTTTGAGTTGCCCTTTGTGTGCTGCTTCTACAAAACATTGTTGAGCAATCACATAGTAACAACGGTTGGCACTCAGTTTACTCTGTATGGGGTTTGCTAGGACCTGGTGGGTGTCTGTTTGCACAAATTGCAGTTCACAACCGAGGGTGCTATTGCATCCCAAGTAGGGGAGCTCTGCCATTACGGCATTTTCGAAACCCCGAAGGCAGGCATGTGCATTCGGATCGACCGCTATGGGCAGCTCCTCACCTGCCAGTGTGATGAGTGTTAGGGGCTTTGCCACCGGCCCTCCCTTGCCACCTCGAGGGCTGGGTCCAGGCGCATCCTGTGTCATGCTCCGCGCTTGCGATTCACTAGCTTGAAGGCTTGAGCCCATAGAAATGCAGGGCAGGAGTGTTTAGTTTCGACCGGCCCCGATTCGGAAACGGCAGTTACCCATCACTCCCTTAGCTTATGGAATGCATCTATGTATGGACTGTGAGGTGCACCAGGATGAGCGCTTACCTGCACTGGACCCGAGCTAAAGCTCGCACCCAGACACTAGATGGGTTACAGGAAAGCCACAAACTGCAATTTCCGGACAGGATTACATCAGGCAAGACCAGAGACATATCCCGTGTCCGGGATCATGTGTAGTGAGGGTGGCCATCTCATTTCTGGGCATATGCATAGACCTCACGCCATTTGTGCCGGCCTGGCAACTTGACAAGCCTCCTGAGCGCAGTGCAGTCCAAGAATGCCCTACTCGCTATGTATTTTAGTGAGGGTGGCATGGCAAGTTCTGGCAGGACTGCACAGTTCATGAAGGCCTTGACTCTAATGGTGTGGAGAGTCGGCGGGAGACTGACTTCTTTGAGGCTGGTGCAGTGCACAAAGGTAAATTCTTGAATCTCTTCAATTTGTGTGTTGGAAAGGTCAACTTTCTTGAGTAGGTGGCAATTGTCACAAGCGTGTGCTCCTATGACTGCGAGCTCGCGTGGGGAGGGAATCTCTCGCAGGGTAAATTCAGCAAGGTTGATACAGCCTCGAAAGAGGTAATGCCCAAACTTGGTGGTACTACTAAACTGGTTGGCAACTCCTTCAGCTGCATACACCCATTGCAAAGAACAGCACTCCGCACAGGCTTTGTAGCCAAACCTTCGGCAACCAGGGGCAGCGACACTGTTGAGCAGCTTGCAATTTCTAAACGCGTTGTCAGAAATGCCAACGACTGTTGCCGGCATTTTGACGATGCGGAGTTGTCGGCGCGATTGCCACGCTTCTGGGCCGATGAGTCTAATACCTGACTCAATGCTGACATGACGTAGGCGTGGCACTCCTGCAAACGCCCCTTCCCGGACTACTCCCTCTGGGTTCATGGGGACGTGGACAGCAAGCGGGATGTTGTAGATGGGACACCCTTCTAGGAGTTCCTGCGAGGGCAGGACTTCGCTGCAAGGTCTGTGTGGCCATATGCAAAAAATTAATTGAACACCCAAACACTTTGAGGTCAGTCACTGAGACAAGATAGTCCATAACATGATCCTCAAGGTCCTCAAATCGGTCGAACTTCGCAATGCTGAGAGAGACATTTATTGTCACGCCCGAAAGGGCAGTCAGCACCAAGCGGCAGTCCATAACCGGCTCCCTTTCAGGGGGGGTGCTGGCTCTGGATGGTTCGGCAGGCTCCATGGATGGTGACCTACCTACAGTCGCCATTTGAGCCGATAACTTCCGACTGTGTTCGCTCTCCTCTAATATTTTGCCTGATCTTTGTGATGCTCAACACAAAAGGGGGTGTCCTTCTCAGCTCAGATCTGCCCCTCAGGACAGCTGCTAAGGCATATGTCCTGGCACACCAAGCTGGAAAGACGGGCCGAGGGAGGGTATGCTTCTGTTTCCGGTGCTTGTGCCATACTATGCCTGTGAAGGGGGTCTGCCTACCCAGGACAGGTGCTAAGGCACCCGTCGCGGTTCCTTAACGCACTGCCTTGGGGTTAGGGGAATTCCGTATGAATCTCCTCGTCGAAGGCGTCCGAATCTGGTCCTTCTGTGGGAAGCAGCTCCACCCAAGGTGGTTTTTCAAAATTGTCGCACATCAGAAACGCGTTATGTTCTGCCTGTACGATTCGGTCGATCTCCCCCCAGTCAAGGGGTGTGAAGCATCTTAATTGCTCGCACCCACAAAAGGCCCGAATGCCTATATCATGGAGCTCGGTCGGAATGACCACTTCTCGGAGCGCTATGCAGTTAAGGAACACTTCTTTGCCAATTTGCGTTGGCCGTGGCGGCAGCCAAATGTGTGTCATGGCCACACATTGGGCGAAGGTGGCGTGGAGTAGGGCTGTGATCTCTGTGCACATGAGATTGACTTCCACAAGTCGCTTGCAGTTTTCACAAGCCCGCGGTCCGATGTTGTGAAAGTCGCTTGGGAGACAGAGGTTTTCAATACCTGCACCGCAAAATGCACCTTCAGGCAGCGCTCTAGACTTGTTGGTTTGGTCCATTGCAAAGGTGATGGATGTAAGCGTGAGACAGCTCTCGAAAGCATATCGGCCCAGCTGCGCCCCTGGTGCAAGGGCATTGCTGTCGTCTGCCTCTTGGCTGACACCGACTCTGCTGAGGGAGCAGCGCTCCGCAAACACCCTTCGACTGTACTGGACGCAGCC
Organism: Durusdinium trenchii; assembly: GCA_963970005.1. NCBI lineage: Eukaryota > Dinophyceae > Suessiales > Symbiodiniaceae > Durusdinium > Durusdinium trenchii. Next base: position 114,066 of record CAXAMN010013780.1, read on the forward strand.
CGGGGCCACAACCTCCCGAAGGACATAGCAGCCTTGGAAAGCTCCATCTTCTAAGCTTAGGACTGAGGGGGGGAGCTTGACGATCTGCAGCTGCTGACAACCCTGCCAGGCCGCAAAGCCTACGTGCTGTATGCCTGCAGCAATTTCCACATGTCGGAGCATAGGTGCTGCGTAAAAGGCTCTGTCAGCAATTTCTCTGCGTGGATTGACAGGGACTCGTATGGCTTTATAGGGTAGCTCTCTCTATCATCTGCTTGGAATTGCCAGATAGAGTGGCCTTCTACCATGCAGGGCCGAACTACGATTTGCAACTTTTTTGTTGCAGCAGCGCCGTATGGAAGGCTTCTGGCAAGGGTAGTTGCGTATCAAGCTCGATGAGATCTACTTCGCAGCCAAAGACATCAATAACCCTAAACCCCAAACCCTGAACCCCAAACGGTCGACCGCAGCAAAGGCACCCGGGGCGCAGCCCCGCGGGCACGACAGTGCCCTGGCAAGCGGCAGCTTGCTCTTGGATCAAGTAGCCCCAAACCTCCGGATGGAGCGCCAACACCTCATGCAGCCAAGAAGAATTCCGCACCCAGGCATCTGAGCCCGCAGCACCGTCGGCTGGTGCGGTCACCTCCTCAGTCGGTGAGGATAAGTCATCGGCGCATGAAATCAGCAGCAGTGACTCACTCAAGCCCGCTAATGAGGGTGCCGAAGATGGGGAAGAAGGAGTGGAACAGAATCCTTGTGAAACAGGTTCCCGTAGACAATTTTGCGTTTGCGCGTCAGGTTTAATTTTGCCTTTGCGCGTCGGGTTTCCCCTCTCCGCTGAGCAAATTTCAACGGCGACCGGCGCGTTTCGCGGTAAGTGCTGGGGTAGACCCCACGGTCAACTCAAATTTCTTCAGGTCTTGCCTTGGCAGATTCCTCGCGCCACACACGCATCCAACCTTTGAGTTCCAATGCCAACCCTCGGAACGCTCGCTTGGCTAGACGACGTCGTTTCCAACCTTGCCCTTGGCCCCAAAGCCAGACCTTTGACTGCCCTGCCAATCGCGCTATTAGGTACGCCACATTACCTTGCGGCGTGCTCCCATGAGACATGGAAGCCTGTAGCTTCACGGGAGGGCCCTGTGCACTTACTGGTAATAGTGCGTTTCGATGCTGCCTGCTGCTGCAGTGGCATGCCATTGCCGTCCCTCCCACAACGCTCTTTCCAAATGCGGGAAAAGAAGACGACAGTGATGTCGAATCGGCTTGCACAGTCTCCGAAAAACGAACCAAACTTTTTTGGAACGCTCACTCTTGGCTGCTGCTGCCTGCTGCTGACCAGAACTCCCGTGAGTCCGGGTCCAGCTCGCCAGAGCCAAGGCAAGCCGACGAACTGCCGTGGCAAAGGGTTGACCGCTCACCTGCCACTCCACAGATGGCCACCCCGGCCCTTTTTGTGTCATGGCAAGACATCGCGCAACTAAACGTTCCGGTCGAGCATGAAGCCCCAGTGGAGGACCTTCGCACTATTTTTCAAAAAGCCATCCCCATCCTCCCCACCCAACACCAAAGACAATTTCATGAATTGCAAGGCCAGGCATTCGATCGAATCCCCCACAAGGAAGGATACCAGTTGAAACTGCTGCCCCCCTAGTGTTGGCCTCTATGTACGACACACATCCATGGGTCCCCTTTTGGGAGTCCATTCTTTGGCGCATGGCACAATCCCATCGGTTCTGGCTCGCCACCCCCGAACCACCCCCACCAAGCAGGATCCAGATTAACTGTGGTGGTCCAGGTGGGGGTAGCCTGGATAGCCCAACCACTCCTACCTTTCATTGTACTCACTTGGGACGTGCGTGTACGGCCCCTCTTTGGCATAGGTATAGTGGGCAGGTCACAGAGGTTGCTGCAGGCCACACGTCAAGTTTGCATGAGCTTGCGACGCTAATGTCGTACACCACTAACCCCTGTGAAAGTTAGGATGCGGCCGCGCAGCCACCCTCTACCGTCGGACACAAGTGGTCCTGAGGCCTCCAGGCAGCTACCAGCCCATCGCCGCGTGCCTCATGCTGCCTTTTTAAGTGGCCTGTGGTGGAAGCTCCTTTCGTTCCAGCCTGCACGAATCCTCGTGTGCTTGCCATTTTTGTCGCGCATTGTGAACAGCACAAATGCAGCTGGGCTTTATGCCCCTACCAAGTTTCACGTAGAAGGATTTAGTGCTGGCAGCTATACAGGAGCCACTATAGTGATAGCCCTATGTGCGCTATTTCCAGAATGCCCCGTCTCGGCCACGTTGGGAGCCATTGCAATGCCTAAGGGTGTCATGGGTGCCTTGTATAGAGCTTGCCTCCCCTGGTCACTGTGACATTCACCTAGTTCACGCGGAAGAAGACATGCTGTGTAGCTGGCACCCCAGCCCCACCGACAGAAATGTCATAGCATACCGCCTTCGTTGCACAATTGTCGCTGAGGCGGACAAATGGATGGGACCCGACAAACATAGATACTGGCACTGGTTGCACTGTAAGCTTCCCGAGGGTAGATGTCTTCTCTCCGAGCTCAAACTTAGCCACCCGGATGTCATCCCTATTCGGGACAGAATGGCAGCACCACTCCGGCTAGCATCTTGGATTCGTTTTGAAACTGTCATGAACCAGCAGGACTGGAGCACTGCCATTGAGCAATTGGTACCCCAGATCCACCTACCGGATGCTGAGCTGCTTCGCCTGCTGCGCAACTGTGTGCCAGAGCAGGGGTTTTCGTCCATGGCAGAAGCTCAAGCGATACTCTTGCGCAACTTTCGAGTAGGTGGCAGCAAGCCTGACGCATGTGCACAATGGCTCACTGAGGTCACGCGAGTCCTTTTCCAGCCGATCCCTTTCCGGGAAGTTTTTGTTATTCTTGCTCTCTTCTTGCCTCAATTGACGTTTGCGGAAGGTGCAAAATTGGAAGGTAGATTGTGGTATAGTCCAATCGTCAGCAGTGAAGTCTCCATGGTTTCTGTCACGCCTGTTGCCCAAGGCCTGCAGGACATGCGTGAGTACAAGATCGCTTTTGCCTCGCACTCAAGGGCAGCAGCATATTTGTCTCCCCCGACCAACCAGTTCAGAGCTTTGAGTCCCTGGCTTTGCTACCCTCTGAGCAGATCCACATTGGCAGCCAAGTAGGAAGGGTGTACCGACTTGTGCTTCGGGAAGACAGCCAGGTCTTTGCGCTTTTGATGGTGCTACTTGATATGCCACGCAGCCTAAAAAGAGGTCCAGGCAGGGCTCCCAAGAATCAAGGGAAGAGCTAGCAATCCGACAAAGTAGCCCGAAGTCATGGACAGTGGCATTCATTATCGTGCCTGAGACCTTTGCTCCCTTGCCGACTTGTGATGAGATAGTGGTTAACACCCAGATACAATGGGGACTACCGCCCAGCTTGCAACTGCTCGAGGCCCAGACTGTCGTGCTCCCTCTCCTCAGTTTAGCTGAGGTCGGAACTACTGTCTCAGCTGACCACTTACTGCAAATGGCCACAATGCCCCTCGAGCACAAGCCGACGGCCTTGGGCATCCCTTACCCACTCCCAGTCTCCTATCAGTTTGAAGGAGCTGAAGAGCTGTTGCACAGCCTACACGCACTCTTTGGTCTGTTGGTGACGGCCGATACCCCGCGGTATTGTCCCCAAGCCACAGGCTTTAGTCGGCAGCTATGTTCGGCAGCTGGCACGGATAGTGCCCACATCCTCTCGATTGCCCTGTCCATGGTCTCAGCTCTGCAGTCAGGCCGATCTTCGTTGGCCATTGCTGGCGTCTTTGGCGCCGGCAAGACCAGGTCGCTCACATTCCTGCTTGCCTGGTTCGCAATCACCACGAACCTTCGCTTCGGCGTCGCCCACAAGGAAAATCCAGCAGGGAGAGCCATTACCAAACTGCTGAGCTCTCTGGACAGAACCCTCTCTTGCTTAAAGCCCCGATTGGTCTGCGCGCGAAGAATAGATGGCTGATGCCACAAGCACTGCCAACTGTAGCCTGTAGCCTGCTCAAAGAAAGTGGCGAAGCCTCGCTACTCGACCTCACGCAAGCTGCTGAAGAGGTTAGCAATAAAGCATTAGGGTCTGGATGGTACTCCCGTGAGGACTGTCCGTGCACCTTGCCTGCTGGAGCAAATCTACAGGCTGCGTACCCAGAGCTACGGCGCATCCGGCTAGACACTCCTGAAGGTTTGATTGCTGGCCTCGGATACGCTCTGACGCGCCCGGTCATCTGTTCCAGTTTCATCAGGCAAACACGGCAGAAGAGCGCTCTGGCCTGACAGGGGTGCATCAATGGAGTATCATGCTTCCAACAAGCGCAAGGGTAGCTCAAGAAGTATATGAGCCCCTGATAGGGATCCATTACCCCATGCTCTGCAATGTGAAGAATCGCAGCTGGCACATAGGCACTGGCTCCATCCGTGCGGAGGCATGTTTGGCGACAGGGTTTCGATTTGTAAACTGGGTTCACGATGGGTCGTGTTCGGAAACTAGGGCGGCTCCGCCGCCGGTAGCGGCCAGCACGGTATACCGGCAAATTGAACAGTGGCTCCCCACCAGCAAGTAGGCTCTGAGACGAACGCAGCAGAGGCCTCTGGAGAACCCCCTGCAGCAGCGTCACCCATCGAAACGGTTGTCTCCGTGAGTGATAACGACGCAGCCCAGGCCAAGCGAACAGCTCCAACCTTGACGAGTCTAGCTGTCGCAAGTGCTGCGAAAGCTGCTGAGCGGAGAGACTTGACAGAAGGAGCGCAGCAGGAGAAACAGAGAGCAGTACTACGGACGAAATCATCGACCTAGAGGCCAGTACTGAAGCCTTCCAAGCCCACCCAGCAAGCTCCTCCAATGACCCCAACACGATGATGGCCCCCCCAAACCGCTCCACACGGCCAGCCACCCTCTCGACAATTGCCTGCGGCGCGCTCCCTCAGGTTGTCGGCTACTCCTCCTGGGCTCTGACGGGGGTATACGAAAGAAAGGTTGCCGCGGGACTGCTGGAACAAAGGCAGACTTGAGGTCCATGTCTTGTTGGGCCTCTTCACTAATGAGGACATCAAGGCTTTCCATATGTCCTCTGAGGGGTGAGTGCATTTGCCCTTTTTGTTCCCAGATAAGACCTGTGGTGGCAACTACCACTCTGGCGCCTGGTATGATGCCCGTGCAGTGGAACATAGCTTTATCATACTTCGCGCTGGCAGTATTGGCGATTGCTTCTTCTTTACCAACGGGTCTCACGAAGAGGGCCTGCTGGTCCTCGTCAAGGTTCACCTGTGCCTGCGTTGGCAAAACGCTGCGCTCTTCCAGAGCCGGTGGCCTTGCGGCCTGCGCTGCATACACACCACATTGACATGTTGGCTCTTCTTGATAGATAGTAAAAACAGGGGGTTCTGGTAGAACACCTGTGAATGCCGGTTGTGGACAGATGTGTGCAGCTGCTCGGCGTTTAGCTGGGGGCGGAAAAGCTTGGAGCGTGAGGTCCAGCGACCGCGGGAGACTACTGTGATAAAGGAAGGAGACGAAACGAAGTCGCCTGCGTCCCCTGTTCCCTCCGGGTATACAGAAGATCGCCGAGATACCTCTGCGCGCGCAAGGACAACAGGTAAACCTCAGCTCGAGGGCAATAGTGGCCACCTGTGTGGCTGCCCTCTGTGCCTCCTGCTAAAGCAAGCTCCACTAACCTCCCCTCAAAGGAGGAGAAAAGACGCAACAGATGGGCGACGAGTTCGCCAACGGTCTCTGTGGCTCCGCCTCAAGGAGTGGGCCCGGCTGCTCGCTCGGATGACAGTCCAGCCAGCCCAACCAGCCCGGCGCACCCTGCCAGTAAGGGGGCGGTAGAGGCCCCTGCCCCCCAAGCCACTGCGCGGCCCACGCTGCAGGGGCCCCTGGCAGTTAAATCCAAGGCTGCCAAGCCGGCAGCAGCCTCGCAGGAACGGGCCCCAGCACAAGGTCTCCTCGATGCACTGCAGTCTCGGCTGCACACACCGCCAACGCCTGCGACAGGTCTGCTCAGCATCGCAGCGGCCAGGCCGCCCACAACTGGTGCCGCCAACCCACAGATGCCAGCGGCAACCACTGAAGACCCAGGCACCCGCGCATCAACTAAGGAGGAAGTTGCTACTCAGGAAATATACCTCCAACAAGCAGATGATCAATCGGGACCAGTCGATGCTGACATCACCCAGCTAGCAGAGCAGAGAGCAATGCATATACCATATTTCGGTACCAAACGCAGTCGATCGAACGCATTGCTCAAGCCAGTCCCCACACTGCTGAGAAACCTACAACTTTGCCTCCGGTGGTGCCCCCTGTCAGCTTATATGCAAACTTGCCGCAAGAGTGGCCTCGCACGCCTCAGTGTGCAGCTGCGTCACATTGGGGTTCTGCTGCGGGTTACCCTCTATCGCCGAGCAGCTGAACTCAACTTTCGTGGGGTCCCCTTTCGACACATACCGCGAGAAGTTCTAAGAAACATTTGCCATGACTTTAATCATATTGGTGGGGAATTGGCCAGGCGACTTGCGTCGCTTTTTGCATTCCTTAAGCCAGCCTCGGGCACTGACACACAGGAGGACCGCCTAGGACTGTCGCTATACGCAGAACCGGCCTACTGGCTCTACGGTCTCCTGTCTTTCTGTGCCAAGGCCTGTGAGTCCAAAATTGAGGAGGCACAAGGAGCCCCGGTACTGAGAGCGAAGGATGACGGAGGCAGGCGCACCAGACATAGAAGCCACAGGCCGGACCCTGGCACTAATGCAAACCGTGGTGATGTCCTTTGGGCGGAATCAAAGCCTAGGCAAACCGGACCTTCCTATACACCACCTGCACGCGTAGTTCCCAGTCCGGCTAGTGCACAAACTGGTGGAAAGAATGAAAACAGACCTAAATTTTACTGATGTCACCCCAGAGGATGACACAAAATATAAGCACAATAGTGAAAGCGAAACTAACAGCCCATACATTGTTGTGGGCACCTTTGAAGGCCTGTGTCCCTCTAACACCTTTGCGAGCTTTCCTGATACGCCAAGCCTCGAAGGGGCATATGAGTATGGGCTCTTAGACGGCAATTTGGGTCAAATGGTGTCTTTTCAGGACACCTATAAAAGCACCCTGAGAATTGAAGTACCGGTTTGGCCAGAAATACGGCAAGCTGTGCTGCCCCCCTAGAGCCTCTGGGCATCAAGACCTCTGCCACCCTGCAAAGGGCTCCTGGCACGAACGCGGTGCCGGCCTCAAACATGCAAGCGCAAGACGACGAGGAAGCTGAGGAGGAAGAGGATGATAAGTATGTGGCGCCAGAGGGGCAAGGATGTTTCTCCTTCCGACAAAGCCTCTTGCTCAGAGCCAAGGACACATATGCTGCCAGGTGTACTGGCAACAAATATGAGGTTATCTCCAAATGGCTCCTCACGGGACTGGCAGTGGTCTTCTCGAGGCCGAACTGGCAGTTTCTAGCCAAAAGAGGCACTCTGACTGCCACCCCACAGCACCTCCTCCGGCGCTATTATCGAGGTGGATACCCGGCGGGCCTTGTGGAGAAAAGGGCATTGCCTTATGTGCTCCCGTGGCATAATGCCTTATCGGAGGCAGACTGGCAGCACAGGGTCGGGTGGTTCTGTCATTCCCGATATTTGCATGATATGGATGCCCTGTATGCAGAGCGTGCATGGTCGAAGTTTGATACCTTTTACCGCACAATGGACCTCACTAACCCTATCCAAGCGATGCGATACGACCAAGCAAACAGCGAACAAGCAAAACCAGTAACACAAGTAACGCAAGCAGAGCAGGCAAAGCAGGATGAACAAGCTGAGCAAGCAACCGTACCAGCCCAACCGACAACAACTGAGCCAAGTGTCCTGGCGGGCCCCCATCTTGCCGATAGGGTCACAGCAGCCAGTTCTGGCTCGCGATGCGTGGACAGGCATGCTACAACTGCTGCCACTGGCTCAAACCAGTGACTAATTCCCATGCAGCTCACCGTGCGGTTGCCTACTGCCTCATGGACAGTAAAGGCAGGAGTCAGTCACTGCCCATTGAGGCTATACACTTTAGCAGGCAAAGAAATCGAAACTATGGTCCCTATTAGCATTTACCATCATTGTGAAACGCTAGAAGACTATTTAGTAGAGCTGCTAGCCAGATGTTTTGACCTCGATACCTTTGGTTGTGAGCTCATGCTCATATCAGAAGACACCATGAGCCCGCTCAGTGACCCCATCCACGAGGAGCTTTGGGAACACAAGGGGTATCAACTGGTCATCCACACAAGTTTCAGGCAGGTACTTTCCAAAGAGCAAATTCGCAGAGATGAATATGAAGACCACCCCAAGGCCATTTGGGTCCCTGCCAATGAATCAGGCATTCTCCCTGCCAAAGCCTTTTTTGCCCTTGCCAGACTTCGGCACGTACAAGTTGAGGTTGGCTACCACACTATAGAGCGACAGGTGTGGTGCTACTGCCACACCCTAATCATTGTTAAACTGCCAAGCACTGTAGTCACAATTGCGAATGCAGTTTTCCAAGGATGTTATGCGCTCACCACAGTTGCAATGCCAGGGTGCCTATTCCTAGGAGCCAGGCTTTTTGCAAAGTGTTGTGCCCTCGAACGGGTAGGGGTACTCATACCCACGGGGGACCATCTCCCCATATGCGTTTGAAGGATGCGGCAAGCTTAGGCAGATAGGTCTCCCAGGGACCAAAGCCAGCGTTGATGTGCTGTCTGCAACGCCCCCCCCAGAAGGTCTGCCAACGGGGTGTTTTTATTCGGCCGGCATCCAAAGAATAGACATTATACGCTCAACCGAGTTTATTGGGCACAAGGCCTTTGCGCAATGTCAGCAATTGACTGCGATTGACTTGTCACGAACACAGGTGAGCATTCTAAGTATGCAAGTATTCTCTCATTGCCGAGCCTTAACACAGGTAACCTTGCCATGGTGCCTCACCGAAATTCGTGCTGAGGCGTTTGAAGCCTGTGTCTTGCTATGCACAGTAGCGCTTCCACGGCAGCTTCTTAGCATTGGACACAGAGCCTTTGCCGGGTGCAGCAAACTAGTCTGCCTCACCTACCGAGGTGCTGAGGCTGATAGATGCCGCCTACAAGTGGCAGCCAGCGCCTTCGAAGGGTGTCAGGCACTAGTTGTCCCTGAAGGAATTTGCTATCTATCGGTACGGGGTAGACAGCGCACCCAAAAATATGCAATTTGGGAGTCTCAGGAAGAAGACTTCGCACTTCTCAACCTAGGAGAACACATCCAGATGGCTGCCCGTGCAGTTGTCTCTCCCCAAGCTTGTAAACAGTAACAGCCACTAGCTGCAGCAGTCAAGAAACAGTCAAGCGACAACTGCAGCCTGCTGCAGACCCTTTAGGCTCAGACGGAGACACGGTGCAGGTCAGTCCACGTTCGGCCATGCTCGCTGATCACATTTCAGTGTCCAGCTCGCAATGGAGCGAAGAAAGGTCAATGGTTCTCCACTTGATCCTGACCACATTGTCAGGAGAGGAAGCCCAACTGACTATTGAACTTCAAGAATTTGACCGCCTCCAGGAAATTGAAAGTGCAGTTCTGGAACAACTTCCCGAAATAGGCAGCAGCAGCACCTTCGGGTGCGAGCTGGACTTTCTCTGCTGCAACTCACAGCAGAAGTTGGTCGATCCGATCTGGCACACCCTGCGAGACTGCAATTGCTTTACTGTCGTTGTGAGCCCTTGTCTAGTCGTAGCTGAACATAAGGGCCAAATACAAGGCGAGGCCAAAGCCCTGCGAGTCCCGTTCTACTACATTGATAGAGTCTCCCCGCAGGCCTTTTCGTATGTAGCCAAGGTCCGACATATACAGGTGGATGCCGGCTATCGTATCATAGGGGAGTGTGCATGGCACCATTGTCAACACCTCCAAATAGTGCATCTAGCCAGCACAGTCATCCGTCTGCAAACGCGAGCTTTCTACCGCTGCTACGCATTGCGCAGTGTCCTTGCTTCAGGTTGTAAAGAATTTAGAACACAGGTCTTTGCTGAATGCTGCTCCCTGTTGCAAGTCGGACTCAGAAACGACACTACAAATCAACTAGCTCCACGAGCCGAGCTGAGGCCCCGCGCCTTTCATAGATGTACAGCACTGCGACAACTTGACTTCGAGCTTAGGGAGTACAATGCTAACAGTGTGACGCGGGCCTTGCCGGAGTGCTGCTTCCTGGAAGCTGGCCTAACCTCACTAATCTTGCCTTCAGATTTTACATGGATAGGACCGGCTGCATGTGAACGCTGCCTCCAACTGCTACAAGTGGATCTCTCGCAAACAGAGATCACAGAAATTATGAACTGTGCATTTGCCCACTGTCACCACTTGCAACACCTGAAGCTTCCGAACAAGCTGCGAAGGATCCAGCAGGAAGCCTTCCTCAAATGCGCTGCTGTGACTGAAGTCAGCGTGCCACCAACCCTACTCTATATTGAGAGGCGGGCCTTCGCAGGATGCACGCAGCTCAATCGATTCCAACGAACAGGCAAACGAATGACTTGGCGAGGCACCTACTCGCGAGCCAATGCGTTTTTAAGGTGCGATAACCTAGATATGCCAAAGTGGGTTCGATGGATACCGCGCAATCCAAAAGACGAGGATCAATGGGCCGATGACTCCTTCAGAGTCCTCAACTAAAGGTGCGCAGAACCATATATAGCAACGCTTTGATATGCCTCCCTGCTGGCACCCGTGTGCTGGCCCTACCTCTGCTAGAGACTAGAGACTATCCTTGCTGAGTATCCAAACGAGTACTTGCCCACTGCGTAGACACCCAGGACTACTTTCAAGAAAAAGTTGACAACTTGGACCTGGAGGATAGTAGGACCAATTGCCACACACGGCTACAAAGATACCTCAACACTCGCTGGCTAGCCTCTTTGACTAGCGCCCGTGTGTTGGTCCTAAGAGTGCCAATCAATTTCGCTTTGCTTTTCGCTTTCGTTGGCCTGAGTAGCTAGACAGTGCCCAGGCTGCTACCCGTGTAGTGGTTCTGGATGGGTACAGTGTACAGAATTAGGAAAACGGCGTCTCACTCTGTTTCACCTATTTTCGTGTAGTTCATGGGGCCCTGCACGGATCGGCCGCATCATACCTGGCCGCGTTTGAAAGATCTTGTCAGGTTTCCAATGCGACAATTTTGCAGCACACTTTAGGGGAGGAGGCCTTCCTCTCACTTCGTCTGCCTTCGGCAGCACATCTTGCAGCACATCTTGCTCTGTTCTCGGTGAAGAGCCGTAGCGGTAGTAGAATTCTGGATTTGCTGCCTCTGTGCCTCCCCCTTGTGGGGAGGAGTGGGAGGTGCTACCCCCCTTGCCTCTTTTTTATTTGAGAGCTCGCCTGTGGCATTACACTGTCTTTGCTTTCGGTATGTTGGACATCCCGAGATTGGGGACCGTGGTCTTCCCAGTGTGTCACTTCTTTGCGTGCATTGAGGCATGATGCTGCCGGCTGTCACGCTGATTACCTGACTGCAGATAAGTCCAAGATAGAATCCCGTGGGCCATGCGTGTAAGTGCACTGTGAGACCGGTCATTTGTCTCCTTCATGCTCTTACGCTAAGCCTGACTGTGAAGAACCTTGGCAACTAAACCAGCTGCTGCACATGAATATCTACTTTCGAGCGCAGCAGCCCATGCATGGATGTGCCTGTCTGGCTCATCCTCTTGACAGTTCGTTGATGGACAAGAACTACTGAGGGCTTTTGCTGAATTCACTGCCCCTGTCTCACTCTTTCATGCCTACCTGGCACCTCGAGTTGCACCACAGGTTGCTCCCCTTTCTTTGTTTGTGTTGGGTTTGTTTGTGTTGGGTGTTTTGGGGGCTTGTTTCGTGTTGTTTCTTCCCCTGTTCGGTTGCAACCTGGCTCTCTCCTGACACTCGACTAAGGTGACTTGTGCGCAACCTGCACACACAGCGCCTCCACTCGTGCAAAAAAAAAGTTTTGGAAGGGCGCCGGATTTTGTCTGACTTTTAACACAATTTCAATGGCGAACGGCCTGGTTCGCGGCAAATCCTGGGGTGGGCGCCACGGCCGGCTGCTTAGCACAGACTGAATTCCCTTTGACAGAGAGGCACCAGGGAGGCAGGAAAGGACCATTTGGACAGCCTGAGAGGCACCAGGGAAGGCACGAGGCACCAGGGAGGCACCAGAGAGGCAGGAAAGAACCATTTGGACAGCTTGCGAGGCGCCAGAAAGGCAGGAAAGGATCAATTGGACAGTCTGCTGGACAGCCTGGGAGGCACCAGGGAGGCACTAGGGAGACTTGTAGCACAGGATTGCCGATCGAATTTCGGTTTTGGAAGGGCGCCGGATTTTGTCTAACTTTTAATACAATTTCAATGGCGAACGGCCCGGTTCGCGGCGCATCCTGGGGTGGGCTCCACGGCCGGCTGCCCAGCACAGACTGGAAAGGATTATTTGGACAGCCAGAGAGGCACCAGGAAGGCAGGACAGCTTGCGAGGCACCAGGGAGGCAGGAAAGAACCAAGAATCAATTGGACAGTCTGCTTTCTGCAAAATTACTTGAACCGTAGCCAGACACAAAGGTCGAGTGTACTGGCTCTCCACACTCGTCTGCCCTCATGATCGTGAGGCATGAGAGTGCTTTCTGTAACACTCGATCGACAACTCGGTCACTTCAGGGAAGTTTGCAATGAATCTTGTCCATTTGTTTCTTGAACCACCATACATGCACACCTGAAAATCAGCGCAATAAAGTTCGACAGTCAAGTCTGAGAAACCATTCGGATGTTCATTACTGCGCAGGGGGCGCACGGCTTGCAGTACCGCACACAGGTGCTAGATGCGCCCAAACGGGTAGCCCCGAATCAAGCCAAGCATCAACAAGTGAACTGTCAGCTTCTCGCGTCAAATCTTAATGATGCTTGAAAAACAACCATGCTTTTGTGTCTTGTCGACTGCAATGCTGTTGTAGAGTCCTTGTTGCTTTGCAATTGTTGCCCCAGACGTTGAATGACATCCGCAAGCATCCGTTGTTGCATGCGCAGCAGGCTCAAATCAGTGTTGGTCTGCAGCCGTTTAGAAAGAAAATACCGCCGTTGGTCCCTGATTTTGACGCTGTGGTTTTAGCAGTCCTTCAGGATAAGTCGCAAGTCCCAGTCTCTGTCCTTGGGAAGGTTCAAACTGACCTGCGCCTCGTGTCCGTTGAGCTTCAACCTCTACTCATCCCCAAATCACGGAAGCTAGCATCAGCTAGCTGGAGTTGCTCTTGCTTTAGCAAGTCAAGGGGTCAAGGGCTCGCAGCCTCGAGAATCATGAATCACGTGAAAACTTCACGTGTAGGGCCCCCCCCGCGGGTTCAACTCCCCCCTGGGACGCTTCCGGTACGTGCTATAGCGCTATGTTTAGGTGGCAGGTGAAGTAGGCCACTGTTTGAGTTTTGAAGGGGGGGCATGAAACATGAAATTTTCGCGAGGGGTCAAGGCTTCAATGATGAGCGTCACGGGAAGTCAGAAACCAGGCGTATCAGATACACGCGCCTTTGAGCTTCCTTCGGCGTCTCAGTGCATATGGCTGACACTTCACTCGACAAAGATGCTCAAACAAACATACATAAACCAGGTGTATCTGATACGCCTGGTTTGTGACTTCCCGTGATGCTCATGATGCTGCGTTGCTTTTCTTCAGTCCCTCATTACATATATATATATACATGACGATCCAACAGCAGATTCAACAAGCTCACATGTTCATGACATCGACATCGATAGAAGAAGCCAAACAAATCATGCAAGCAGCTTTGTTTTGCCTCTGGGACACCTCTTGGGCACCTCTTATGGCATCCACACTGGTTCAACTCCTCCGTGGAGGTTTTGGGATACGGTGCAACAGATTCAACAAGCTCACAGGTTCGTGAACACATCGGATGCATCGAACAGTGTGGCAAAGTCCAGCCACACTTCCTTAATTATCGGGGACTTCAATTCTAAGGTTGGCTGTGTCATTGCTGTTTGTGTGTCTTACATGTTCACAACGTTTTACCTCATGAGCATTTGCCTCACTCCGCTTGATGTCCCACCAGTCCGGATGCACCCCTGCTAGCTTTCGTCACCTACCCTCGGCCTCAAGTATGCACGTTTGCTTCGCCTTTTTGCTGCGTCCGATTCTTTGAAGGGGGGGCTGGAGGAATCTGAGACAGCTGGCAATTCCGAAACTGGTGCTGACCTTAGTTCCTACCCTTTTAGAGCTGTTTTTGGCTTGCCTTGGGAGCCGGAAAAGTTCACCCAAAAGGCTGTGACAGCTGGTCATCCGGCTTTGACCGACATGAGCATTCCGGAAGATCTTCAAATTGCCATCGACAGAAACCTGGCTTGGAACGATGAGCAGGTGTCCAAATATAGGTCAGACTGGACAAAGCACTGGTTGAAGAGGGCGAAAGAACTTGATGCTGCAGAAAGCCTGGACAGGCCGTCCAGGCCCGAACATGTTAGGCACAGCACCTCGTCGAAGCGGCCTGCTGCTTACGGATGAGATTCTGGATAGCATACAATATGAGGACAAGGCTGCATTAAACATTCTACGTGAGGGCTCCACTTTAGCAGGCCGCATTGAGAGTTGTTGCATTTTGGAACAGCAGTTCAAACCGTGCTTGATGACCCTCGATCAATTGGAAGGTGGAGCAAAGCGCCGAAATCAGGCCATACTTGCCATGACTTGTAGCTGCGGAGATGAAGCTTTTTGGACAGACAGGTATTGGCTGAGACCAGGGCTGAGCTTGAGAAACAATGGGCCAGAGGACCTTTTGAACTGAATGCCCTGCCGGAAGGGGCAGTCATTTCTCGCAGGTCCCCGCTTGTGCAATCAAACAAAGTCCGAATGATTGATGACTTCTCCATCAGTGGCATCAATGACTCGCGCACGATTCATTCCAAGATTGACTTGCACATGATCGATACGCTGGGAGCGGTCATTCGAAGATATTTTCAAACTTGTAGTGCAAAGGAGCGCGACAGCTGGCTTCTGGCCAAGACCTTTGATCTCAAGAGCGCCTACAGACAGGTGCCCATACAGAGCCAGCACCTAAAGTATGTCTTTTTCAGCATCTATAACTGCGAAGAAGGGAAACCCGAGATCTACCAGCTGCTAACCCTGCCTTTCGGGGCCACGCACTCGGTTTATTCCTTCCTTCGATTGACAAGACTCATTCACAGTATTGCTGCCAGAGGTTTGTATGTACTCAACGCGAACTTCTACGATGACTTCGTGCTGTTATCCAAACCTGAGAGTTGCAAGTCAGCAAACTTAGCCATGGAGGTTTTGTTCTTGCTAACCGGTTGGGAGTTTGCTCGCGAAGGGAAGAAGGCAACGCTCTTCGAGACCACCTGCAAGGCACTTGGAGTGGAATTTAATTTGAGCAGATCAGAGCAAAGGATTGTTCAAATCTACAACACCGAACAGAGAAGGCTTGATCTTGTTTCTAGGATTTCCGAGGTTTTGCTCGATGGAAAGCTGTCAAAACATGAGACACTCGTCTTGAAGGGACGCTTGAGCTTCGCTGACAGTTTCCTACATGGCAGACTTGGGAAGATACTCCTGAAAAAGCTGCTTGAGCATGCCTACTCGCGCCAGAGGACTTTGGACGAGAGCACCAAACATGCTCTTCTGGCCATGAAGACTAGGCTCGAAGCTGGGCGCCCCGTTCAGATCTCAGACCAGGATTTCCTGCAGTGGTTCGTCTACACAGATGCTGCATACAACATGGAAGAACAAACTGGTGGTATAGGTGGTGTCCTGGTCGACCAATCGGGAGCTTGTGTACAATGGTTTGGTTTTCCCCTCAATGAAGAAAAGTGCAAAGCGTTCGGTTGCCAAACAAAACAGGCCATTATTTATGAGCTTGAATTGGTGGCTGCAGTACATGCCCTTTCTTACTGGGGCGACCTTCTGGCCCGGAAACCTGACCACATGGTTTGGAGACAATGACAGTGTGAGATATGCCTTGATCAGAGGAGCTGCCATCGGGCCTTGCGGTGAGGTGATCAAACCTGATGGCTAAGAAATCCCTCCACCTGTTCTCGGGAGAGTTTGAATTTGTGGCAATGGTGGCTGAATGCTCAGATGGCCTTTGATTCGCCACCTATGGCCTATGGACGCAGATGTTGGAGAAGACTGCCACATGAAGGTCAGATGGGACAGCTCGGCAGCATGGGCAATGGTGCAACGCCAAGGGGTTGGAAGAGTTCGCCATCTTGACGCAGCCCTCCTGTGGGTTCAGCAAGAGGAGAAGGAAAAGGTGTTGACAGTGGGGGCGATCCCAACTGAGTTGAACAGTGCAGATATCGGCACCACAGGAGAAAACTGTTTGGGTTGCTCTACATGCTGAAGATGGTGAACTGCGTCCACGGCAGAATTGCAGCGGAGGGGTATCGTGCGCTTGAACATCGAGAGCAAATGAAGAAAGGAACCAAAAAAATTCTCAAGGGCAAGAACTTGAACGAGGGCATGATCATGCTGCTGTCAAGCCTTTACCAAGCAGCTGGAGAGCCTACAGGAGAAGAGAGAGCAAAGACCAGTGATTGGTCATGGACGATTTTCGTGATCTGCGCTTTGCTTGGGGCCTTGAGCATTTCCAGGTGGCTATGGCACTGCATCAAGCAGTTCTTCTTGGGCTACATCGTGGAGGTCATGAGGACCAAGATTCCGGAAGACAACACCTACCAGAAGGTGGAAGTGGCCAGCGTGGAAATTCAAGCTGGCTGTTGGATCGACTTGAAGGCCCTAGGGGTCTATGAGCAAGAGTCCATCAAGATGCAAGACAAACTTTTCCAGCTGGACCTTTACATAGAGGAATTGCAGGAGGAATTCAACCAAGCTCGAGAAGAAAGGAACTGCAGATTTCAGCAGCTGCAGATTTTAGAGGGACATGCTCAGAAGCTGATGGGGCAGTCTCTGAACTACCGTGTCTCCCAAAGGGGGAGAGTGATTCATTTCAATGAAAACTGTTGTCAGAATCTCACCATGTTCCAGCATGACACCCAAGGTGCACAAATCGAGAAGTGTACATGCTGATTTTTAGGCCCGAGTGAAAAAGAATGTTTCGCAGAAATTGCTCCTGAGCCTCGAAGCAAACGTTGGCGCCAAGGACCTGACAAGCTTAGCTTTTCAACGTTACAAATTATAAATTATCAGCTGCCAAGCACCTCTCGGACTTGAGAGCTTCCTCGAATCTGATCGTCGTGCCCTTTTACCACTTGTAGGAGAGTATGGACAGGCGCTGAACAATATGTCCTGTTTGGCTGTAAGAGCCAAGCAGCCTTGCATGAGATTCAGCTTTTGAGCATGGCGTGAGGAAAAAACATAGCAACAGCCATGGCACTGCACAGAGGCATTTCACAATTGGGACTTCGGTCTTTTGGAGTGATGGCATGATTTGCTGTTCAATGGTCGAGTTTGAGGGCACTTTTGCTCAAGAGGGCCGAGTCTTCGGGGTCATTGTGAAGCTCCAAGGTTGAAACCTTATTGACCAGGCTTGTGGCATGACTAACCTAGGACCAGAAGAACAAACACACCAATGCAGAGGCACATTGACGATGGGTTTTGCTGAGTGGCTGAGGTGAAGCGAACGCCACATGTTTTGCGTGACCTGAGGAGCTGCCCTTAGCATCAACAGTGTGAGAAGGTATGCGACCTTTTCATGTGCGGCCGTTTTGCAGATTTATACTGCTGGTTCGAGCTGGAACCAACAGTCGCTTTTGTTTCAGTCTCTTCGCCAAATCCAGCAGCTTTGAATTCTTTGGTCAATGTGTTTAGTTCTTGATAATTTTTGCAAAGGTCTTTTTGGAGATGTGCCTTGGCTTGAAAAGGATGTTTCTTTGGAGCTGGTGTGGGGTTTTGTTTTGTACTGTCTCGGTCTCCGCTCATTGGTGGCAGGGCAGATGCGCCTGCGTCTGAGAAGTTTTCATACTGACCTTTGGCCTTTGCGCAGTTGCAAGAGGAAATTTGTGAAAATCTTGGGTGTTTTAAGCCCTTTGCATTGCATATGCGATCACTTGCACCTCTATCATATGAGTGTTGTTCAGGCCGCAAGATGGAGTAGGTCGAAGGTACGTGGCGCTCTATGATTTCGATCCTTCTGTTGGGAGCTCAAGGGGGCCACGATGGTGAAACCGAGTTCAATCGCTTCTATTTATATAGATAGATAGCTGGTTTGTTGGAGGAATCTGAAGGAGATTTTCCGGTCGCATTGGATTTCGTCAAATGCATTCTGACTTGTCCAGAGAGCAAACCAGTGCATGCTTGGACTGTGCAGGTCATCGACTGGCAGTTCCCGCTCCTTGGGAAGCACTATTTCATATTTCTTCATCACATGTCAGCTCAAATAATTGAGGAATCTTGTATATACTGTATCCCGTACTGTGTACCGCAAAATTGGTCCAGTCGAATCGCCGAAAATAATGAAATATGTCCTTTTGCTGTCACATTTGACATAAAGGGAGACGTTGCCGCACCGAGGAACCAGTCTCCGCTGCCGCTGAAGGTTGGCAATGTGGTTGAAGTGCTGCACGACGGAGGGACTGGATGGGTGCGCAGCTGGAGATGCTGAAGCTGACCAACAGTTTGTACAAAAAACGGGTGATCCAAACCCAAGCAGTTCGAAAGTAGGTTTGGGCTAGTTGTATGCCAAGATATTTGAAGCTGGAGTGAGGTATATGGCCATTTGGTTGGAGCGCCGGATAGCAAAGGCTTTTTTCCTCTGAACTACACAGCGTTGCGGCCTGAGATTTGCAGTTTTTTTTGAAACTGCTTGCCTCCTGAATTGGACCAAGAATATAAAGAGGGCTGAAAGAGAACCAGATGTGACTCCCAGGATAGTGAACTTTCGCTGTTTTTATCGTGTTCAGTGTTCAGCTACTTCAACTTCGGAGTGTCCTTTCCATGGACATGGAAAGCTTTTGTCACCAGAACCACTACTTGGTCATACTAGCAACCAGGGTTTGCTACTTGGCAGGTCATGACTGTTTACAGCTACCCCTGGAATGTGGCTGAAGTTGACTGGAGCGACTCTCTTCAAATGATGTTTGTAATTTACTTGCTGGCTTAGTGATGATGTGGCTGAAAAGTGATGACGAAGGAGAGAACAGACAGTCACAGCAAGACAAGACAGACAAGCATGGGCGCAGTGCGAGCGTATCGATGGTACTGGTTGCTCAGATTTAGCGTTTGCCGTGCTACTTCCCGCCGCACTTTCTGGCATTTTCATTTGCCATCAGCCGTGGTTGGGAGCATTGTGTCATCATAGAGCACCACACTATCACATTGATTGTCAAGCCGAAACTCCAGCTGTTCCGGCAATGCGCACAGCAAAACTCGGCCACTTGCTGGTTTCTTATTGTTCATGACAAAGAGACTGTGTGGCTCTGTGTGGGGCTTCAGATTGTTTCACTGTGAGGCCAATGGAGGAGTACCTGCGAGAAATGGAGCGTTTGCGGGCGACCAACCCAGGTGCTGTTTCAGGCTTAGTTTTTCAGGCTTCCCTAGGTTTTTCATATCTTGAGGCCAAGTGCCTGGAAAAACGTAGTTGTATGGAAGAGATATATATATATATACATATATACATATATGTATGTATAATCCTGGTATATGCCACCCGCCTTTCCAGAATCTCATTTAGTTCATGGACCCGAACCAGGAGTCAAGACTCTTCTTGGACTGACTACATTCTTCTTCTTGGCGCAGGGAGGGAGCGAGCGTAAACGAACTCCGAAGCTGCGCTGCAGCATGCTCCAGCTGTTTCTAGTGAAGGAGCAAGCAGTGCCAGGCTGCTAGACAAGCATGTTCAACGGTTGATTTTGTGCTTCCCAAGCGTCTCAAGGTTGATTCTTTACAGCCCTTTGCTCAGAAAGTTCTTTGTAGCAGCTCTTCTCTTGTTGACTAAGTAGTTGCTATCCAAGTTCCAAGTCAAACACCTCTCTTGTCACTTGGAGTGTCGATTTGAGTGTCAATTTGATCAATCCGGATTGGATTTGATCAATGCAGCGAGAAATGGAACTTGAGGCTCGAAGGTGGCCGAGGACAAGTCGCCAGCTTCCCAGTCCGCCGATGGGCCGTCTCCGGCCGTCACACCGTCCGGCCATCTCCGGAGATCCCGGTGGGAGAGACGCGATCCGAGGAGGAAGAGACGATGCTGGTGACGATCCCCGAGGGTGCTCGACCGGGAGATGAACTCACCATCACCACGAGTACTGGACAGGACAGCAACAGAAAAGGCCGATTGCAAGGCTCTTTGACTCAGAGCCTTTTCAGAAATGAATGTGGAACCACTGGAGCTTGAGGGTGAAGTCTTTACTAAGTGTTCTATTCGCTGCTTACCTGAAGACTCATCCTAGAGCAGTCAACTTTTCTCTTTCACTGCTTCTGCCAGCTGTCCTGTCAGGAGATTGTCGTAACCGTGCCTGAAGGTGCACTGCCGGGTGAGGATTTGGAGATTCCGATCCCGGCCCCACCAAGATCACGACAGGCGGGGCGAAGTGAGCATGAAATCATGGGCGTAGATATCTCAGGATATCGCGAAGGTTTGGCAAGAGATTCTTAGGATAGCTTCCTCTTTCCACAGTTTTGAAACCAGGCGGATACGGAGGTTAGCAAGGGAACGGTTGGGCTCCTGGTGCATACTTTTGCTGTCTTTTGCTTGGAGTGTATGCTGCTCTGCTGCCATTCTGTCAAGTTGCTTTGGATGTAGCTAAGGTGGAGTCCTACGCTGGAGAGGCACGTCTCCTTCTAAAGTAAAAGTTTGCCTGAGCATTGCAACACGATCTTGGCTCTTCAGCGCATTTTACAAGAATTTTCATCTTCTCCAATTATTGCATGACATTTGCTCATTGATTTTTTGCTGGGCTGGACTGGGTCCCGAGGTTGAGGGCGACAGAATGGCTCAGCTGGCACTTGCCGAGCTGGCGAGCTCTTTGATCAGTCTTTTAAGCATGCCTTTGGGAAGGCTTTTTCAGGTTCTGTTTGCACAAAGGCAACGAGGTTCTGCAGGCACAACCGCGGTGTTAATGTTCTTGGTCAGTTGGTTTTTAGGTTCGATTCCTGGAGGTGATGAATCTGTTGTTGTTTGATTGAACGGTTTGGAGCTTGATTCTGTTCTGGAAGATGCTCATTTGATTCCGGGCAGCTTTCCAGCGTATTCTTGCAAATATACATGCTACTACCCTCATACCTATAATTCAGACGCACACCGCTTCATTTTTCGAGCACTCAAATGCAGGGTGTGTTTATTGCTCGTCATCAGCACGCCAAAAGGCGCCTCAACCCATCATGTGCTCGTGTGCTCACAGTAGAGTTTCATCCCTTTTCAACTCTGTTGATGCTTGGCATTTCTATGCAGACACCTTATCCTAAAATATGTTGAGAATACTGGGGACCGACGCCCCAAAACGAACCTCGACAGGACTAGCACCTTTCATCCACGACTGCACTGTACGGCCCACCCGCTCCTCCCTTCGAGATCGAGAAGCGACAGTACATGACCAAGGGTGTCATTTTCAACACTCCCCAAAATTATTTTGGTCATGGACAGTTCACTGCCACGAGAAAAGGGTCTTACAAAGCAACACATCATTGCCACTGAAATTCTTCTTCATCTTGACCTTTTGGGATTGAGCTCGTTTCAAAAGGGTACTCTCATCCGCCAACGAGTATTGTCCACTATTGAGGACACTGATGATGAGCGACTGTATGGCTACTACATACTTTGTCAGGCCATCCGCAAGGTTGCGGGGACCTGGGAGCCAACGTAGCGAAGCATTGCGTCCCTCAGCGCCTTCCCGAAGCTGACTCTCAAAAGTAGCACGCAAGGAAGCAAGGTCAAGAGCTAAGATTCTGTCGCGGGGCAAACCACGTTCTGCTGAGATATGATCGAAAACGCTTCTGCAATCAGTGGCAGCAATGAGTGGCACTTTAAGTGTACTCCTTTCCCACTGTCTGAAGTCAAATTCGACATCTGTCATTTCACAAAAACAAACAAGCACGCAAAAAACTCAGCGTGCTCGGTGGCTTCACATAGAGCCATTGATTCCGTGGCCATAGAGGAGCGAGCAACTCGTTTCAAGCGATGCGACAGCCAGAACAAGCACGCAGCTGGAACACTCCGTTCAGTGATTTCAGGAGTGGACATCATAAGAAACATCCCACCCTGAGAGCCTTGCCTGGGCATTTTGCCTGGACTTGCATCACTAATGGCAATCACGACAGCGCGAGAAAGATCAATTCCTGGTATCACTATTTCATATGAGTATTGTTGAGCGCGACGTATGAGAGTATTAGCATGTTTGACTGTACTATATGTGGCTTCACTCAAACTCTGCTGCAGCCAACTGACTTCGAAGCTAAGATCTGGACGGCTAGATTTTGCTAGCCAACAGGCTGCGCCTGCAGTTCGTCTGAAGTCCGCGCGAGTGGTTTCTGACACTGGCTGATCTTCAAGCAAGAGTTCAGCTTTGGAAATAGGCACTCCAGGTACCCTTCCTGCATAGTCAGGTTGAGAGATCCTGATGGTGAAGTCTTCAGCCTGTTTGACATGTCTACCGAGATAGTCAAATTCCTTGACATACCATTTGCCAAAAGAAAGTTTCCCTTTCATCTTTGTGAGCACGGCTTCAAACGCTGTGGCTCCGGCGACGATTAGGTCATCCACGTGAACTGCAATCAATCCAGTCAGTTCTAATTTTTGTCCATCGTTGTCTCTGGCCCAGTACATAAAGACACATTGCATGACTGTCAATTCCTCGAAGCCCAGTTCCATGAGAATTGATCATAATTGCCTCCACCACAGTCGAGGTGCGTTTGCTAAACCGTACACTCCCTTTTGCATGTTGAGGAGATCGTCTTGGTGAACTCCCTCCAATCCTTCTTTGGGGGGTTTCAAAAAAGAGAACGGTGATCGGACACTCCTGATAAGAAGGCAGTGGAAACGTCTCCTGCTTGTAACACCCATCGCTTTGCGGCTGCAAACAAGAAGCAAGGTTCACTCCCAAACTGTCAGCTGTTGGTGCATCGGTGCGAAGAAGCTCGATGTCTGGATCCAAATGTCCTCCGCAAACCAGGCGCGCTTTTGCTATGAGGCTATGTCCTGAAGCGTTTTTGTTGGTCAAAATGAACCGGGTAGGAAGAATACGATTCATTGGTATTTTCGTAGCGTCTTTACTCCTAATGATCTTGACAGCTCCTATATAGATCCAAAAAGCTCTTCCATTCTTTGTTCATGGCTTGTTTGAATTGAGCAAGTTGGTCAGGAGTCATTTCTTTCAACTTCCACTCTCGATACTTCTTCTTCTTCTTATCATCGGGGAGTTCTTCTCGACGCAAAAGTTCAGTAACCCCAGCAAGCGCAAGCAGTCGCTTATGTTGGTGATTGCATTTGTCACACCAATGGATGGCCCATTGAAGTGATTCAAGGCTTTGCTCAGTTTTGCCTTCTTTGACACAGTGCTGTTCAAGAGCTTGCAAGTATTGAATTTCAGCAACAAACACGTCGCGAACTGATGGTGGTCGCTTCCGAGCTAACATTTTTCCGAATTTGCTTGACGTGGTGGCCCTCTGAGCACTGACAGCGTTCCGAGATTTATTTCTTTCTTTCAAGTGTTGCTTCCAATGAGGGACAGGAACGTAGGGAAGGTCATATCCAGGGGTTTCAAAGAATGCACCATCTTGTGGTGGTGTTGAGACAGAAGGTTCAGTCGGAGCGACAGTTTCTTCTTCACAGGACATGTCTTCATAAGCTGGAAAAGTGGTTTGTTCAACAAGGTTTTCAACCCCTGCTTGCGTTTCGTTTTCTCCATTCGTTTCTATTGGCTTATCCTCAGTCATGAATCCCAAGTCTGGCGCACTAGGTTCTAAGGCCGACGCACTAGGTTCTGGACTTGCGCTTGAATCTAGAGTGCCGGACGGTTCGTCGGTGCTGTGATCCAAGGCAGCCACTTTAGGTTCAGGCTCGTGTTCATAGAGCCCTTCTGGAGGTGGTCTTTTGACGTGACATCTTCGTCTACCCAACAAAGGAACCTCCTTGTTTCCTGCAACGCACACCTGAAAGCCGTGTCTTCATAGACGCTGTGTTGATCGATCAATTTCCTCATGATCGTTTTTGCAGTTGCGCCATGTCTCTCAACTAAGCCACCCCTCCAGTGACTTTCGACTGGAATGATGGTGGCTTGTGTGCCTACTTGTTCCAGGAGAGCTTCAAAGTCTTTGGTGAACTCACCTCCGTGATCATAGAGCACTTGAGCAGGTGCTCCCAAAACACCGATCCATGCTTCTTGGAAGACAGCGGCGATCTCGTCTGGCGATCGACCTTGCGCCCATCGAAGCACATGAAAAGTGGCGGCGTGATCAACAATAGAAAGAACCATTCGGGTGGTTTTGTTACAATCGGAAATATAAAAGAGGTCAACCCCAACTACCTGATTGAACTCATCAGCTCTAGGTACTCCCACCTTAGGCACTTCTTTGGGGGGTCTCACGCGGTTGCAAGTGGAACATTTCACTCTCTTGGCAGCTTCAACCACCGACTGCTTTGCTCCTCCTAGTCGCGGGGAGTGAGCTAGTGAGTCGTTTGCTGGGTGCCCGAATTTGCAGTGAAGTTTGAAGACCAGTTGTTGTAAGGATGCATTTTCTTCGGAGGCCTCAGCAGTGTTTTGTGGTTGATCTTCATCAGGTACTTCTTCTGTCTCTTCAACGAACGTTTCATAAGGGAGAACAGAAGAAGAAAAGCTGTCATGACACTGTGGCTTCCAGTTCAGTTCTTGCTCAATCTGAAATAAGAGGTGGTGACACAGCAACTCTGGCCAAGCACCGCAGCGGGTCGACCGATTGACCCGCCGACGTCCAACCTTGTCTCCTGAGATGATATGGTCGTGAAGGTGTTGACCAGGTCTTCTAAGGCACCGACAACTAGCAGCTAAGTGTTCGGCCAAAGATTCATTGTTGCATTGAAATCGAGTAAATCATTTACCTCCAAGCCAAAAACACATTGATCCACTTTAGCAGAATATCCAGAAAAAGGTTAACATTTCCAAGCAGCGGAGGACCAAGGATTCTCAACGAGTTGAATGGTTTGACCATCTCCCACCGTTTTCTGTTGAACCTCAGGTTGTCTATGGAAGCGGTCGCGACAGTACTTCCAAAGGCCCTCAGCTTGTTGGCGTTTGCGTTTTAGTCGCTTGACCTTGGCCGCGCGTTTCACTGTTCCTTGGCATGATCATTTGCAAGGGGGAATATGGACCACAAGGTGGGGCCCATGAAACAACATCAGGGGCCCATTTCTGCATTTCTTGGTTCAATGCGGTTTGTGCCTCCTTGGTAGTCAGATCAAGACCATCAATGGCGATGTCTACTGGCTGAAGCACTCTCCAGCCCCGTTGCGCAGCAACTCGACTCAAGGTCATTGACCCTGCGAAGACTTCCAAAAGCACAGGAGCTTCTCTCTTTTGACTCGCAGACAAGTTGTCTATGTCTCGTGAGAGTTCCGAAAAGGGTGTTCTAAAGCTGTTCGGACTTCTTCCAAATTGCCAAATGACCTCGGTTCATAATTCGCTTGCTGCTACTCCCTAGCAGACTATGGTAACAGGCACGTTCGGCCTGATCTAAATCTACTGCTCTTCCAGCATTGTTGCTGGGCGAGAAGGAAGCTTCGGGTTCTGAGCTTGAGCAGCCACTGTTGGCAAGCAATGCTGCTGGCGTAGTGCAGCAGCCCGAGTCAGCAATTGTTGTGCCTCCATCTCTGCTGTCTGAATGGCCTCCATGACCGACGCAATGGGGGTCAAGGCGTCCGTCGCCACATCCCATTCGTCTTCGTAAGAGCTCTTGGTGTTGGGTTCCGGAGGAATTGTCTTCGATTCTGGCGTTTGGGTCTGAAGAGCCAAATGACATTGTGCATCCCAGTGTGCCCCCAATTGCACTTGAAGCTCTCCGCATTTAAATCGGCTTGTTCCCCGTGGTAATGCCATGAAGATGGCGCATGGAAATCAAGTCCTTCAGGTGCATCTGCGTCAGGCGTGTGACTGGACACTTGCTGTGCGCTACATGGAAATGATGCAAACGATGTAGGTACCGTTCTTTCACAGTCCGCTTGTTCAGGGACTCGCGAGAGACATCCAGACCTGCGGGCAGCGTCTTCATCAAGTCTTCGATGAGGGGTTCCTTTGTAGTCGGGGTGCCGTGAGAACGACAGTGCTGATACGGAGGAAGGTCTCCGCTCCAGCACTCTTGACAGCTTGGATGCCATGAGGGAAAAAGGATCTGAAAGCAAGCCTAAGCACTCTGGGATTTACTTTGAGCAGCAAATGCTTCAATACCGTGCCAAACAATTTCCTCTTGCCAGTGCCCACTAGCCAACTCCAAGTCTCCCCTTTCCAAGGAGAAGTGTTCTGAGGTTGCGCTTGTGTCCAATCATAAAACGCACAAAACAACTCACCAGACTCATTCAACCCCATGTGAAGAGCAAATGAAGAGAGAAAACAGGAAGAGTTTGTATCATGCACATCAATGACTTCCGTGCGGCGCACCCAATCCGTCTCTCCGTTTCGCGTCTTACGACCATCATGTCGTTGGTGACCCATGCTGATTGTTCACTGAGGAGGGTGCCGCTGAGACTCTGACCTCTTGGATCTACGGTTGAGGCTGGTTCACTAAGAGTCCCGCTTAAGGCGGGAGCGATGCTAGGTTCCACAACTAAGGAGGAAACTCGTGACTCTGTTCCTGGAGGCGGTGGCCACAACTGAGCTCTTTTCAGTATCGACCACGCCGACAAGTTGTCTGAGAGCTCAAGATCAAAAAGGTCCTGTAAAACAGAGAAACACCATGACTCTTGTGCCTCCTGCGCGGCTGTTGAAGAAAGACAGTACAACTTCAGTACAACCAGTCCACTCACGATCCACGAAGGCAGGATCAAAGTGGGCTTGCCAATCATCCTGACGGGGGGTCACTTCGTGAATCCCGTCATGTTGAATCAAGGTCAAGCGCTGAGGGAGCAAGCTCTCCAAGGGACACGGCAAGTCCTGCGCCTCATGAGGGAGGAACAGGTGTTTGCGCGGCTGTTGATGTATACGGATGATCATATGTCCCATTTGAAACCACTGGTCCGCTCTTCCCTCAGGTCATTGAACACTCTCCGAACCAACATCAAACACATTCCTAGCACTCTACCCAGTGAACAAAGTCCCATACGATCCCCTCGGCCCTTATACGCGTGGCAGGACGATCGGTGAGCGCCATCCAAAAGGTCAAGGCGCTGGCTGATCAGTCAGCTGCAACTTCTGTGAGCTGACGGTGTTCTTGCTAAAATCAATGCACAAGCCGAGGCGACTCAAGGTGGCAAAAGAGGCGTGTGGCCTGCAACGACACACCTGCAGGTGAGCATTGACACCATACACCGTCACTGGGACATCAGCTGCAAACAAGGCTTTCAGCTGTCCATGATTTCCAAATTGAAAAACATCATCAGCATCTAACCGGGTGATCGGTTTCTGTAACAACCCCTGTTTCAGAAGTGATTCTTCCCAGCGTCTGAAAGGACCTGCGTGGCCGCAATCAGATCATCAGGAGCTGCCGACTCATCCTCTTCGTCATCATCAGTCATAGGGTCATCAAAACTAGGCTGTGATTCCTCAGAATCATTCTCTTCTTCTTCAGGGAAGGAGGCAAGCAAAGCTTGGCGCGCGTAGCCCTTGCCTTGGTTGACTGCCCCATGTCGAGCATACACTGACTGCAGTCCAACTTTCTGGCTAGGGAACAAGCGCTTCAGAGCGTAGGCGATGTCGCGAGGATCTTCAGAGCAGTGGATAGCTGAACGCGCTCTGCTCTTCTCCTCGACAGTCAATCCAGCACGACGGAGAAGCGTCCAAGCAAAGAACTTCTCTGAGACGAACATCTCTTCATCTTCATCTTCAAGCTCTCGCCTGGCTTTTTTAAGTCTTCGAATGAACCGGCTCATGCTTTCTCCATGGGCTCTCCGACGCGTCACGAACTCTTAAGCCACCTCATCTAACCGGTCTTCTTGCAATCCGAGGTATTCATCATCTAGAGCATCAAGAACCAAAGCGACCCCGCTTTTGTCTTTCAATATTCTGGCACTGAGGTTCTTTGTGATCTCCAAGGCCTCTCCGGTGAGGTTGAGTTGAAGCGCAAGACCAGTGCCAGTCTTCCCCACTAACTTGGCATAGCGCTTTACTGCTCGTCGGTCCTCCTTGTAGTGTTTCTGAACACCATCGAAAGTAGGCATCTTCACATTCTTGCTGTGATCAGGTGGCTTTCCATGTTTCTTGTGTTTCTTCTTCTTCTTCTTCTTCTTTCTTCGGTCTTCGCTATCACTGTCGGAGGAGGACCGAGAAGAAGATGAACTAGAAGAAGATTCTCTGTGCTTGTGATGTCTCCCTCTTGAGCGACCTGAACGGAAAGAAGCTTCATGCTCATCGATCGACTTGCTCTTTTGAAGTCTAGCCGGAGGCGTTTCCGAGAGCTGCTTGGAACCGTTCTCCTGTGCTTCTTTGTTCTTTCCTTTGGCCCATTGGCAAACAGGGGGTCTTCCTTCGATGCTTGGTGGCCATGCCAGCGAGAAGGCATATCCCCATGCCAAGCTGGTTCTCATCGTTTCTCCCGTTGTTCATGGGACGGTGGTGACTTCTTCTCTGAGGCTGAGGCTGCTTCAGCCTTTTCCCAAGATTCAGGAGAGGTCGAAGGAGGCTTAAGTGACGCTTCGGAAGGACTAACCGGAATTCCAGCGGCTCCCGACGTGGCCATCACGCTCCGAGCTAACAGCGAACGGAAGGTGTAGACCTGTCAACCTGTGCCCCACACAAAAAGGAACTGCCCTTCTCACTCCCGGACGAGGAGAGAGCCAGAGCCCCGCTACCAACGCTGAGAATACTGGGGACCGACGCCCACAAAACGAACCTCGACAGGACTAGCGCCTTTCATCCACGACTGCACTGTACGGCCCACCCGCTCCTCCCTTCGAGATCAAGAAGTGACAGTACATGACCAAGGGTGTCATTTTCAACAAAATATAACATCCGCAGCACAGCCAACTTGCAATTGAAATGCACACTTTGTATATATATATATATTGTTTGACATGGGCCTCAACGCAACGATTACCAGCGTCCAACTTTGTATGGCCTTGTGTCTGAAAATAAGTCGTCGTTCAATGCCTTCATCCTATATAGGTTTGTACTGGTTTTCAAGACTACAGATTGGTTTGTATTGACTCTTATTGGTTGCAGTGGGTCTGTGCTTCCGGTTGCTCATAAACAGATTGATGTGCTTGCACATACTGCATGCTGCATGACAAAGAAGTCGCTGCAAGTAATCTATACCCAGCCGCTGAAAAGAAACATTTGCATTTGCAACATTCCTTGTCACATTTCTCCATCACACCGAGTGACAAACCATTTCAATGTGGGTATTAGAATCGGGGATACTTTGGCGCCTAGCCTAGCTCCTGTACAATGAGAACCTGCATTTCCTTCTCAGAACTGTTTACAGTATTTGCAAAGACTCGCTGCTTTGAAGAACCTGAGGACCGCCACGTCTTGCACTCTCTTCAGGAAAGTTCGATAATACTTGCACATTATATGTAATGTATTCTTTTTTGGCCTGATGCAGCTTGCTGACCAAAATATCAGGAATTTTTTATCCATCTTGAATTCAGTGAATGCACAAAATCCACAGTTGTCAAGAAACCACCTTTCTTCTATCCACAAACAGATGAGATCCAAACCGTTTTTCCTTGGTTATGAGCATGTAACTTTGGTTTTAATAGCGTGGGCCCTGTAGGCCCTGCAACGACCATTTTGTGCCAGGGTGGCTATCCAGCCCTTTCTGCCGAAGCGTGGCAGTCTGAGTATTTTGCACAGTCAGTGGAAGACTGGCATATCATTCCTTTCAACAGAGAAAGCGAAACGCATCCGCAAACAACAAAGCCCATTCAGCAGTGAAGGAAGAGACGCGCCATTGTCATTGTCAATACAAATTCAATTCTTTTAAACCCTTGCATGCACAACTTTGCTTCTCAGTTCCGTGAGACCGTATATGGAAGGACTCCAAAGCATGACCAGAGGATAGGTGCCAACATTTGACCTGTGCCGCTTCAAAGGTATTGTCAGACAATGACTGAGGTGACTTTGTTTCGAAACAAGTACTGAGGCCAGTTGCCACCAGCTACCAGCTGTCAAGGTTGGGGCTTGACGGAATTAAACGAAACATGCAAAGTTCTTGTGGAACTGAGTGGTGTGGTGCTGAACCTGCAGGCCTACCACCATGCCAGCGCTCCCTACAACAGAGGAGGGTGGGTTCTGCACTGAGGCTGAGCAAGCACAAGCACATACACTCAAGGGAAGTGAGATCAGAAATCAGAGTTGAAAACCAGAACTTGATCAGTTCTGAACTTGATTTGGAAACCAGAACCTTCGGGCAAAAGTGCACCTGAGCTATGTCTGGGTCATTCGGGGTTGATTCTCAATCAAGGCCAGCATCAGTGGATGACGAGCTCCTGACTGCGCGGCAGGAAATCGAGGCTGAGCTTCGTGCACGGCAGGCCTGGGTTGTTTTGGATTCCCATCAGTATGAGACAAGATGGGAACAAGAACAGTCTTTAATGAATTCTTGTTTGAACACTATTCATTAGCGATGGCCTCCATAGCTAGTAGCTTCTTGCTCCTAATAGCTTCTTGCTCCTAGTACCCCTAGTAGCGTCCTTGCTTCTAGTAGCTTTTGATCCAAATTCCAGTCTTCGAGTCACTTCTTGGCACCTCGAAACTTCAGACGGCCATGGATGCCATGGGAAGAGGCACAAGTTCAGGTGTCTCGCTGGGGGCTGAGAATGAGCAAAAGATCGCATGTGGGGGAATTCCTGACAGTTTAACTTAAGTGGAAACAGTGGAAAAAGTTCGGGCTTGCTGTCCTATCTCTTTAGTACTCTATTCCAAGATATCTTAACTATGCATGTGGCCAGAGGACAAGTGCATGCGGCATGCGCATTTTGGATGGACTTTGGACTATCTGTTTGACTCTAAAGAAAGGAGGACAACTCTGAAACCAAAAAGCAACCCCTGCACCGGAATCTGTTTTTTTTCGAGCACAGGCAAGGTGCTTTGAGAACCCTCCTGCCTGGATGCAGTGATGATGCAAACGAACTACTTTAATGTCAAAACCAAACCAGGTGATTTCGCAGTGCAGCTGACTCGTTTCAAGAAGATCGAACTTTTGCAGTGACTTCAATGGTGTTAAACTCGCCTTGGCAGCAGAACCTCTCCAGAAAATGTGCAAAGGTGGCTACATCAACCACAGATTCATGCGTTGTGCATGTAAGACCATACTCCATTTTGCAGGTCACCGGGTGTTCACCCTTCTCGAAAAGCACTCAAACAATGGAAAAGCAACCAGACCACAAAGTGGATGAATCTGATAAGCCTGGTTTATCCCAATGTCCAAATGGAATTCACTTTTCGATTTGTTTTGGGTTCACTTCAAGCCTTCCGGCCCTTGGAAGCCATCCTAATCATCTTTCTGGCCTTTGCCGTGGCTAAGGACCCCAGAGACCCAGCTCGGCATTAAGAAGGCGTCGAATGCGTGCCGTTTTGCTGTCCCAGAAGTTGTACTTGACAACTACGCAACCTCCAAAGCTACGCTGGTCAGGTTTGTACCAAAGCTCAGGGCGTCAGATTTGTAAAGTTCGTACCACTTCCATTTAGGATCAGGTTGCTGTGCAGCTTACTATACTGGATGTGGCATATGGCATGTCATCTCAGTGAACGTTACAGCTTTCAGCTTTGTTTGGAAAAAGGACCGCGATTACGTGCGGCGGAACTTGCCGATGAATTTGCAGTCGGGTGGCCCAGTAATGGACGTGTGGCATGGGAGATGCTAGGACAGATGGAGCTTCTACAATGACACTGACACTCCGCAAGAAACCGGAGACCGAATGGACAGGGCCCTCGGTCGGATGCTTGTTGCTGGCAGGCAGCAGTATCTGAGACGAGTCTCAGGCCTGCAGGACATTGTCAACAAGCATGTCAAGGCCAGACCTGAATCATGGTTATTGGTGGGGAAAAGGGAAGTGCTCCGAGCACTTCTCTAGATCATCGATCACCGAAACGGCAGGTACCAAGTTTGCACAAGCAGCTCTTCACAGAGGCCAACTGTCGTGACTAACGGTGACCGTGACACATGGAACAAGAAGCCGTGGCGTGTCTGAGTTTCTTTCTCTTATGTTCTTTAGAGCCCTGAACTTGAAAAGTTCATGTTCAGTGGTTTGAGGAACATTTTGACATTCCAATAGGATTTCTGCATGCCTAGTCAGAAGTGCTGAAGGACTTGCGAGTACGCGCGGCCACTATTCGGATGTCCTATGGCATGGAGCCACCCCATTTGCGTTGGAGGGCTCAGCAGAAAGACGTTGTCGTGTGTCTGTCAGGTGTCGCAGGTCAGCATCTCCTTTTGCTGGATTTCGATGCCATAGTTCATTTGCGGTCCGCACGTTAACAACCGGGCCAGTATCGGGCTTGACATAGGCTCGAGGATCAGATTGTCCAGGTCGTACTGAAGAGCTAGCTGCTAGCTGCTAGCTGCAGTCTGCAGCAGCTTCTCTGCTGTGATCCAGAGCAAAGTCCAAGTCCTTTGGGTAGTCAACACTGGCAAAGCAGCGGTGCTCCGGTGAGCTCGACCACCGCCTTTAGCCAAAGCCCTCACCTGCTTCCAAGGGCACCATTTGAGATGCATAGACTCCTACATGCTTTGGAAGGCACAGCAAACAAGTGCAACCATGAGTGTAGGACAAATCGACCGGACATATTGTGGGTACAGACCCTGGCTCGGCCAGGGTAGGTGGACCAGCATGCTTGGCGGCAAGGACATTATAGTTGAACAAGGTTTGGTGGAGTCTAGGTAGTCTAGGTCATGTTGCGTGCCGCAGCGTGGATGGATGGTGCTGTCACCACCTCGTGTGTGTCATAAAACGGGAGACTCCGCCATGGGAAGAGGAAGAAGGGACGACGAACCTGAGGAAACTCATTGAACCACAAATTTCCCCTGCTCCAACAATGGCTCTGGGTCCAACCCCCCTTAAAAAGCCCCTAAGTCCCTTGTAGTCGAGTCTGTGAACAGACGTTCGAGTCCCTGGATCCAGGTTGGGGGTCACCTGCCATCACCGCCATGACGAAGCATGGCCCTTCTCATTCCTTCCGACGCTACTAGGGGCTCCTAGCCTACTACTGGAAGCAAGGACGCAGCTCCTGGCATCGCTGCTAGTAACAAGAAGCTACTAGGGGCTCCTGGCATCGCTACTAGGAACAAAGGGCATCGCTACTAGGAGCCGACGTGACGAGGCATGGCCCTGGAGGAGTCCGCCAAGAGTGGGGCCAGGTGGTCGCAGATGTTCAGACCAGGTGGGGCCGTGGGCTGCTGGCCATCTGGCAGGGCCTTTTGGTGTGGTTCCAAACCGGGCTTGGAGGATGGTTTTTTGATGATTTGAAGAAGGACAACAAGCAATGTCACTCTCAGACTTGATGAGCACTGTCCTGCCAACACATGACCTTATTCTGACTTCTCACCAGCCAAATTTTGGACATGGCGGCCACACTTTCGAGGCTTCAATGACATTGTCAATGAGACATTCAAAGTTGGTGCTAATGCGGACGCCCCAACTATGCTCTGGTCATATCCGCGCGCAACTGTCAAACTGCTCTTCTGACTGAGGCATGTATTTTCAGCAAGACTTACCTGACCAACAAGCAGGACTGCCGATGTATTTGTAGAGGCCCCCCCTCCGTTCCAGCCATTGTCCGCAACCAGTGCGTCTGTACGTTTGATCCACGTTTCGAGTTTCGATCCATCGATTTCCCGGTCAGTACACGCCCGGCCGGGACGGTTTTGAACACATTCCAGTACATTGACATTCAGCCGAACAGAGCTTCAAAAAACCATGAAAGCAACACACTTGATTGAGAGCATGAGCATACCGTTTCAGCTTTCCATATTTGTTTGTCAACGGTGCAATGAAGCATATGCCAAGACTTTCTACTTGATGAGTGATGAGGAACCATGCACTGTGGTTAGTTATACCGGATCGAGGGTGTGTAAGAACAAAAGGCTTACAGGATATCACGAGTGATATCATTATGTACTTTCATGCACGAGCCATACGATTTGTGCTGAAATCGATCTTGAGTCTTTACTCTTTGGGCAAGAAGAAGTGTGCTTCACCAATACTTGGATACTCTATGGTTCTCAAAAAGGTCTTGATCAACCAGCATTCACCCGCAGGAACGAGAGCAGTTCTTGCGAATGCATGTCAAGGACCCGTTGCAGAGAGCATCCGAACGATGGCTGGAGCATCTGAACGATGTCTTCAGCATTTTCCCTGCGAGGACTCGAATGGAATTTTGTGGTTCGAGCTGCAAAGAGAATTAGACAGCATTTACTACCAGCGAATAGATTTTGTTGATGCCGATCTGGCATGTGGTTGATGATCACTTCCTGTTTAGGTTGTAGAAAGGAAGAGATGTCAGATGACAAGTGTGCAAGCTACATCATCTCATATTCTTCAAGAAAGGGAAGGCACATATATAATTATAGCAAGACTGTTTGGGTCCATGTTGGTGAGAACGTTGACTTGAGCCAACTCTCTGGCTGCCAGGTGCAGATGTATCACCCTCTCGCATGGGGATTTCCTGACACCTCCAAGATCGTGACACCCAACCCTGGAGAGCCGCTGGGAGCTGAGCACGAGGATTTCTTGGAGCTGAAGTGGTTCAGGACGGAGCAGGCGGGCGTAGGAGGCATCAAACAAAGACTTGGCAAGTTTTCTGGGATCTCTGGAAACACAACAGGTAGGCCACAACGAAGGCTTTCACAAGAAGTAGTAGGCTGCTATTTCTGAGTGGACTGAGTGGATAGTAATTGATTTGTGTGACTGAGGATTGACCCTTTCCATGGCTGGTGTGCTCGAAAGAGCATGGACAGTGTCACCGAGATGGAGGACGGTCAATGGTCTGGGACAGTCTGGTGGAGTTTCCCATTCCAGGTCGAAGGCTTGTGGCGGACTCCAAAGGGGGTATGGAAGTTGTGGCAAAGGTGTTGCAGGGTCATGAAGGGTTAAGAGATGCGGCGGACTCTGGTGATGGCGATTTTTTTGGGCGCAGGATGTGGACTTCCTCTACACCCTCCGCTTGCGCTGCTTTCCCGAAAGCACCTTCCAGGCTGTAAGAAGGACAACACATAGGGTAACGACCAGGTCACAACACTGGAGCATCAGCGGTATCCTTTGCTGTCATCCGAATCATTATCATCAGTTCGTCTCAAAGCTGGCTGTGTTTCTGGAGCTTGGATCAGAAGAAAACGTCGCTTGCTCCGGCGATTTGCAGATCCCTGTCAGCAGGCCTTGTCCTTGGGAAAGATCCCGGCCTTCATCCAAGAGTGCCCCTGGATTTGGGTACTAGGTGCCTCTCGTCTGACACAGCTGCAGACTTTCAGTTCGTCAGTCAGTTGGGCATGTGATGCGCACATTCAGGGTCAGTTAAGACATTGAAGACATGAGACCGCAGGGAAGAGTCTGGGCTCTAGCTTGATTTCTATTTTGTAAGCACATTTGCAACAAGAGGCCATGCAGGCAGTGTGAGGGCGCCAGCAGGGATGGCAGGGATGGCATCGGACAGACAACATGTCCTCCCATTGTCATGTCTTCTGATCTAGAAAGCTTCTTGTTAGTAGTAATGCCCTTGTTACTAATAGCATCCTTGCTACTAGTAGCGATGCACCTTGTTACTAGTAGTGATGCACTAGGAACTAGAACAAAGCGGGTTTTGTGCTTTCGACTCGGAAGGGGTGAAGCGTCAGGCAGCTTTGGCCTTTCCTGACCGTGCGTAGGATCTGAGTGTATGAGCCTATTGAGGGTAGCGCCTTCTTTTTTTTCTGTAGGTTAGGTAGGTTAAGCCATGGAGATCATTACCATAACAGCTTGTCCATGTGAAAAATCCAACCGATTCCTTAGTTGGAAGCTGACATCCAACTCAAGCAGTATTTCACCCATCCAAATTGAGGAATTCCTTTGCCAAGTGCCAAGAATTCCTTTGAATCGGCACGACGAGAGGTCTCTATGACGATCAAAGCTTATGGAGAAGAGACGACCATTAGCCTGATCAGTGAGGATTTGCTCCAGCACCCAGGCAGGTGAACATTTTTGTTCCGCTCGTCCAACATTTTTCTGTTAAGCCTGACTAAGCCCAAAGACTGAGACTGTTGACTTTTGGGCTTTGCAGGTTTGCTACGAGATTTGCAGGCAGTACTGAAGAATCCTGGCAGCTTTTCAGACCGGTCAGGACTTTCAGGTTGAAACAAGGATTTGCTCAACTGCCATCTCGGCAGCCATGCTTGCTGAAACAGTGGACACCATTGCTTTGATGCGGATCGACTGTGAAGCAGCAAGACTATATATGCCTTGCAAGCTTTTTTAGAAGCAACACATTTCTTGACACATGTATATAAATGTCACATATATATTTACTGTGTACATATATATAGTATTATATAGTTTTGTTGGGGTGAGGCACATCACCTTTTCAGGAGCAAGAGTTTTGCTTTTCGTGACCCTCTTTGCGTTTCTTTGCCTAGGAAGTATGTCCCTCAACAGAGCCCTGACGACAGCCAGTTGCCAAGCACCTCAAGTTCTGAAGACTTGCTTGAAAATTGCGACGTGTTGAAGATCATGGCACAGAAAGCAGAGGATTTGTCTCCTGTTCCTGGGCTGCGATTTCAAGACCGTGCTCATTTTTGCTGCACACTGGCCTGCCTCTCGAACTCGCTACTCGTTAAAGAATGAGGGTGTCCACTTCACCGTTGCCCTCTGCACTGAGTCAACCGCCAGACGGGGTATCGGGCCCATTTACCATGGCCAAAGCGGCCAACGCAAGAGCACACCAGACCCGAACAGGATAAGTCAGACGAATGCCGCCAACGAAACCGGACAAGAAACCAAAACCAAAGTCCTGTGCTCAAAAGTTTTTTGCAGTGAAACATTATAGGAGCAAGGACGCTCCTGGCCTTACTACTAGGAGCAAGAAGCTACTAGGGGCTCCTGGCATCACTAGAGCAAGGATGCTATTAGCAATGCAAGAACAGCTCCTGGCAATCTACTTTTTGTTTCGGTCTGCCACACCTCAAGGCCTCAAGATACCGTGGTCAGCTCAAGCCACAAGCACCGCATGGACGGAAGATGAAAGCCAGGCCTGGCACCAAGATATCAAGATGTCTTCGTATATATGACTTATATGTTCCTACATCATGTATTTGACCTTCAAGGATCTGATGTTTGTGTTGGGTAGGAGATTGTTTGCCCATATGAGGTTGCATTCTGGCAGTGAGTGAACTCTGACCCATATGAGGCCTCCTTTGAGACGCACCAAAAGGCTCACGGCCAAGTCTTTCGAGGCGAACGGGGTAAGTGCTGCGCTGTACTTCGGTCATTCAAGAAAGCATTGCAGTGCATGAGAGAAAGTCAATCCACCTGAGGCACTGTACAAAGTCTTGTTTGTAGATTCTGTGCGAGGCGTATCCCTGAGATATGGGTATCCACTTGCCGTTCTCAACTCATTGTCAGTTGAAAGATGCTTTGACGCACCCATAGGCCCATAGGTCAAACAGAATCCACAGAACCAGGAGGCGATTGGAGATACGTGCAAGTACAAGATGCCTGTGAAGCGGACATCTCGCATCAACTCGTTGGAGTGCCATGACTTGCATCGGAGCGAGATTGATGTTGCATGACAGGGCAGTTCAGGGCAGTTGCAGGTTCCATCCCTTTTGGCAAAAGAAGACACGCGTGGACGATGGTCTTGCGTTGCAATTAAGATTGGCGGCGCTGTATCTTTAACGCTGTAGAAACCCGTGCTCTCCTTGGTTCATGGTTACCTTTTCATTTTATACTACTGTATGTATATATATCACGTTGCACACGTATTTGCGTATTTGTTGGTCTTCCAGACATTTTGTTTCATGTGCGCATGTCCAGCCAGCGACCTGCACCTCGACGCTTTTGGCGTCGTGGGATCCAAGGGAAGATTTCGACTTCTCCGACCTCAAGAACTGCAGCTTGGCATGCCGAAAGGTTCCGTCCTTTCCATGCGATCGCTGGACGCAAGCTTGCATGGGTTTGCTTGGGTTTGCTTGGGTTTGCTTTTGCATGTTCAGATGCAACACTTCTTGCGATGCTTTTGTGTGTTTTGTTCCCCACATTGTCGTGTGGGGTTCTTGTTTTTTTTGCTGCACCTCCTCGCTCCTCCGCCTCCTCGCTCCTCCGCCTTCCTCCTTCCTCCTCCTTCCTCCTTCCTCCTCCTCTCTACAACATCTCTCACACAACATCCCACACACAACATCTCTCACAACAACATCACTCACACAACATCTCTCACACAACATCCCACACACAACATCACTCACACAACATCCCACACACAACATCTCTCACAACAACATCTCTCACAACAACATCTCACACACAACATCACTCACACAACATCCCACACACAACATCACTCACACAACATCTCCAACACGCCCGCTGCTTGCCAAGGGGTCGGATGCCAAGGGGTCGGATGTACGCCCTGGCGTCGTTTGGCGTCGGCTGGGCACCGGCGCAGATTTCGTGGCAGGCGCAGCACTTTGCTGCTTGCCAAGGGGTCGGATGTACGCCCTGGCGTCGTCTGGCGTCGGCTGGGCACCGGCGCAGATTTCGTGGCAGGCGCAGCACTTTGCTGCTTGCCAAGGGGTCGGATGTACGCCCTGGCGTCGTCTGGCGTCGGCTGGGCACCGCGCAGATTTCGTGGCAGGCGCAGCACTTTGCTGCTTGCCCAAGGGTCGGATGTCCGCCCTGGCGTCGTCTGGCGTTGGCTGGGCACCGGCGCAGATTTCGTGGCAGGCACAGCACTTTGTGAACCTCCATGTGCAGATTTCGTGCCAGGCACGCAGCATCTGTGTAGCTGGAAGCTGAGAACTGGCGACGTTGTAGTACAACTTTATTACCCCGAGAATCTGCTTAGCTGGAAGATGAGAACTGGCGACTTTGTAGTACAACTTTAAGTACGCGGAGCAATCTGTGGAGCTGGAAGATGAGAACTGGCGACTTTGTAGTACAACTTTAGTACGCGGAGCAATCTGTGGAGCTGGAA
>CAXAMN010013780.1:153269-178750 GCA_963970005.1 Durusdinium trenchii
GGGTCGGATGTACGCCCTGGCGTCGTCTGGCGTCGGCTGGGCACCGGCGCAGATTTCGTGGCAGGCGCAGCACTTTGTGAACCTCCATGTGCAGATTTCGTGCCAGGCACGCAGCATCTGTGGAGCTGGAATATGAGAACTGGCGACTCTGTAGTTTAGTACGCGGAGCAATCTGTGGAGCTGGAAGCTGAGAACTGGCGACTTTGTAGTAATTACAACTTTAGTGGAGCTGGAAGATGAGAACTGGCGACTTTCTAGTACAACTTTAGTACAAGCGCCAAGCAGCATACATCCACCCACACACTGACACACTGACGAACAAGCGCATACACACAAACGCACACCTCACGTACACACAGAGACCCTCACGCCTTATATCTGTCTCGCCTGTCTCTTCCCCACGCTCACTCTTCCGCACTTTACCCCTGCAGCCTCAATCTTTCGAAGTTGTTCACATGTGGGGTTATCCAGTCCTATAATTCTTCCATGAGAATGAGTCTTTGTGGATGGATGTTTTGGAGCACACGAGACGTGTGAGTAGTGAGTAGGGACACTGACCGATTGGAACGCCGCAGAATCGGTCCAGGCCTGAAGCCCAAGTGATCCACCATGTCACTCGATGATCTGGATGCCATGGCCCTGGAGATGGAGCGTGGCTGCTCTCGTGGTGCAGGGCTCACCCTGACGACTGGGTGCGCCTTCGAGAGCTGTATGTCTCCATGTGGGACGTGAGCCGCGTCCAGTACATCGATCATCGGACGCACGGGAGCCTGCCAATCATGATGGCAACCATCACCCTGGCTGAGGAGACCACTGCTGAGACGACCGCGGCGGATCTGCGCCTCACCAAGACCGTGGATCGGTTCCATCTTTGAAGCGACCGCCGCTGGAACATTGGCCGCCTGGCCGAGCCAGGTTGACCCACTCATGGCGCGTGGAGACCCTGCTGGCGATCCTCTCCGCCTACGTGGACAATACCCACCTCCTTGGAAGCGCCACCATCTTGCGTAGGGAGTGCGCAGTAGGGGCAGTGGGCCTGGCGCTCCACGCGACTCAGGACGAGATTGACCTCGAAGAAACGAGGCGGCGCCTTGGTTCCGAGCCTCCGTGACTTGGCACGCCCGCGCTGGACGTCGAGCTCGTGCGGAGGACCTCGGCCGTAGCCTCTCCGTGACTTGGATAGCCCGAACCTAGTTGGATCCCTAGCTTTTTCCCTGAGACATTCGACCACTCCAGTCCACAAACCGAATGGAGCGACCTCAGAGTCGCCGAGAAGTTGAAAAGCCCGCAGTCGAACCCGTGTCTCCTTCGACCCGCAGTCGAACTCGTGTCTCCTTCGACCCGGAGGGCCGCCGGGAACTTAGCTAAGGTGCCTTGGTGTCGACAGTCCGTTTCGGTGCTCTGCAGACCCCCACACATCACCGCCGGTGACACTGACACCACTCGTGACCCGACGTGAGTCACTGCAAGGTCATGGCTCAAGCAGACACGTGGCTGGGCCTTGTGAACGCGCAGTATTCCCACCACGGATGTCGAGCCCTCGATGTGCGTGGCGCATGAAGCTGGGCGGCCTATCCTGAGCCGAAACGGCGAGTAGTCGCCAGCCTTGCCTGTGTCAATGGGTCGATGGATCTGTGCCGCGTATGGGCGGCCATCGCGCCCGGACCCGCATCAGCGAGTGGACCTGTCGAAGGAGAACCCCTCTGCCGGTGGCAGCTTGGAGAGGGCGATGGGTGCAGCCAGTGCCTTCGAGTGACATCCGAGGAGGGTGGACACCATCAAGACGATCGCGAGTGCCAAGCTGCGCGTCAGCGCGGCCTCAAGAGACACATCTCGATCACCCTGGCGACACTCCTGACTTGTGTGCAATCGCTGGAATCCGAGGATGACCTCCGGATTTTTTTATCATGGAGGCAAGCTCTCGGCTTCTGACACGCCGGACGCCAGCTCGAACCCGCCAGACTAAGGTTGAGCGCATGAGGATCCTTGAGATCCCAACTGATCGGACACCAAACTTCCCCTGAGGCAAGGGGTTGGGTTTGTTTATACACCAGACGTCAGCTCGATCGGTACAGAGACGACCCATGTCGGTTCAAAGGACGACGCGTGTGGTGACGCTCTTGGGACGTCAGCCATCCCAGGACATTCAAGGATACCTTTGGGGGCGTGACCTGGCGCGGTGGCGCCAGATGTTCAGATCTCGACCAAACAAGATCGCGCAGTTGAAGGCCTACCTAATTTCCCAACGACTGTGAGCGCAATCGAACAGCTGGACTATGGCCGGACACCACCATGGCGGAAGGCGGCCTACCGCCATGGCTACATCGTCCAAAAGGCTGCAGTGCTCACAGCGTAGTGGAAAGAGAGAGTGTCTTGGAGCACACGAGACGTGTGAGTAGGGACACTGACCGATTGGAACGCCGCAGAATCGGTCCAATAGCTTTTTTGTAAACACAAATGAGGAGCTCTCGCGCGAAGAATCGCCGAGGGTGACCTTTCCACACACGACCTGTCCAGACCGTAGGTCGTTGATTCGCTTGATTCGCTTGGCGTGGAGAATCTCCGAGTGCGAGCTTTGATCCGGAGAAGGCCGGAGAAGGTCGAAGACCCTTGTAAAGGTTATGCGCAGGAGATGAAAGATCAAAGGAAATAATAGCTGGGGTCGCCTGGCGTGGAGAATCGCCGAGTGCGACCGCCGTGGCTACATCGCCCAAAAGGCTGCAGTGCTCACAGCGTAGTGGAAAGAAAGAGTGTCTTGATGGGACAAATACACTGAGGCATCTCGAGCGAGCAATGCTCGGGACCAGACGCTTTCAAAGAGGCTGGAACTTGACACCAAACACATGGCCCCGATTCCTTTGTATTTCGCACGCCTTTGCTCCCAGGGCTCCGAAAACGAGATTGTCCGACAACAGTCTGGAGCTGAAAAATGGAGACATGAGAACAATCTGCATGTTTGAGACACCTTCCAGTACGCCCAAAAAGAGACATTTTGGGCAAGAAATGGAACTTCGACAAGGGTGTTGCTAGAGGAACATGTTTGATGTTTAGAGTTCAAAACCTAGAGGCAAAATGTTTAGATTGCAACCTGTGTGCTTTTGTGGCTTCTGTGCTCCTGGACACTCCATGGGTCTTTTTCCAAGCAACTATTTCTTGGATGTTGTTCCTAAGGCTGCCAGTGATTATGCGGCCAAGCAATTGATGATGGTCGCTGCTGTTTCTATGCATTCATCCTATTTAAAGAGAGATGAGGATCGCATACAGTCGGTTCCAGTGATAGGGTTTTCTCCCAATCACACTGTTGGACAGCCTAATCACACCGTTGCAGAGCCTCCGCACTAACCCAACGCAAACGCTCTTGGACCGCATGTGCACGACAAGGCCACGAGATGTCAGCCAACTTGGGTTCTTTGGATTTGATGTTGACTGTTTGTGTCGAAGTACTGCTTTTGGCGATTGGCTACCAGGCCCATACAAGTAGTGAGTGGGAGGCAAAGGTATATAAGGGTTTTTTAACCTTTGCATGGCTGACATTCTTTAGACTCTTAACGCCCAAAGCTTGGGGATTTAGATTGGACATGACATATGGACTTCTCTTTGATCACATGTTCCTCGTGCAGAGGCTCTAGGAGGGTGCAGCAGAGCCCTATTCAGTAGGGCATTTCTAGCAATCCAGGATAATCCAACCTCATGGGACATGAATAGCTACATCAGGGCTCTTTGAAAGCCTGAAGTGAATCACTGCTGTTTTGGTGGAATCGGAGGCTCTGGTTGAACTAGTCCAAACTAGACTCAGAACAGTCTGTCTCCGGGCGTGGCCGTGCTTGTCAGATAGGACAGGACAAGAGCTGCTCCCTTTGGAATCCAGAGAATATCTGGCATATCGTGCTCTCTGAGCTTTTCCCAGCCTACTGCGTAAGCTGATTTTATAGCATTCTGGAAAGGATGCCCCGGACACCTGGGAATCGACCCATTTGCAAGGCCAGTTGATCAGACGCTTGGTTCTACCTTTGGCTGTCATTCTCAAATGGCTCCCTTCCCAATCCATGTTTCGAATGGAATGCGCGGCATGAGCCGAGTGTTCCAACGCCCTCGAAAGAGATGATGCTCGAGCTACTCGAGGTTCCGTTTGTTTGCATTTTTTTTGCATTTGTGGCCGACATGTCCTTTGTTCTCAAGATGAAGTCGACAATTTGACTGTAGCAGGTTGAAGGTTGACTGACTGCAAAGATCATTCATCCAATTGTTTTTTGCAAGGTCACATTCTGCAGTGTTGTACATTGTAGTGATAGTTTGTTGGTGGAAGTCAGACTCAAGTCGACTCCACGCCGCATTTGAGGATACAAAAGACGAGAGCTAGTGGACTTTCTTGAAAGCTGCTGCCGAAAGAAGAATAGGAAGAATCGGTGATAATCGGTATCACAAGGTACATCGACATCCACAAGGACACCCTGGAAGAAGAGGAAGAAGAGGATCACCCAGCTGGGAATGCCGGGAATGCAGGGAATGGAGGTGTATGAAACTATAAATCCACAATTTTGTAAGGCGATTTGATCATACCAATGAGACATCAATTCACACACACACACATCCAAGCAGCTATAGTTCTAATTGGAGTCAACATTCTCCAACAGTTCCTCTGCACGACAGAGCAGAAAAGGCAGCCAAACTATTTGATACTAGTTGTGACACAGAGAGAGAGAGAGAGAGAGAGAGAAAAAGAGAGGGGGGGGGGAGGATGAAGACATTTGTGTGTTGCTTTTGCCCGAAGATGATTGTTAGCCGGGGACTGTGCTACAAGGCTTATCGGATGACATGGGACGCGCCGGGATGGGATGACGGAATTTGTGCTACTTGCAGCGAAGACAACTTGTAGCTGCTCGCAGATGCCCAAGGTTGATAGACTGAAGCATCTGACATCATTGCTTGGATGATCACAAGTATACGGGTCATTCTACTGTATCACATGCAGAGTCGATTGGGCAGACCAGTGTTGATTTGCCCACTGCTCCACGCGAGGATGCAGAGAAACCTGCGGAGGGAGATGGGGCAGCAACCTCAGGATGAACCGAAAACGAGTTTATGTGGCCAATGGGGTTCTGGGCCAGAGTTTCTGGGTCGTAGCCCTGACATGGCCTCAAACCTAGTGATTTTCCGATGATTTTTCATGATTTTCTGGGCTTTCATGTGTTCATTTTGCATCGGACCTGCATTTGTGGCATTTTGTGACAAGCTTGCGGTCTGGACCCCACCCTTTTGATTGCTTCATGATCCTTCAACATCGGATCTCAGGCCTCCAAAACGCTCTGGAAAGATGAAATGTTGGACTATGGCGGGCAGACGGCTATTCTTGTTTTGATATCTATAGTCTATATTA
The DNA here is from genome assembly GCA_963970005.1 of Durusdinium trenchii. Lineage (NCBI taxonomy): Eukaryota > Dinophyceae > Suessiales > Symbiodiniaceae > Durusdinium > Durusdinium trenchii. The sequence continues at coordinate 158,647 of CAXAMN010013780.1, forward strand.
GTCTATATCATTGTAATGTATATACACAGTATATATAGTGTCTCTGCGTTCATCAGTGTCTGATACTGCACTGATACTGCAGGTTTGTTGGCAAACTATACCTTATGTTTTTTCTTTTATTCAATTTCAAGTTGTCTCTTTGTTATCCGACGTCTTTCTTTTTCCCTAAATTTTTGAACTTTTTTCCAAGACTTCATCAATTGACCTTTGGTAGAGCCAGTACTCTGTCGCCTCTGAAGCTTTTGAAAGGTCTTCGGGAAGAAGAAGAGACTCGTGCTTCGCCTGAAGAGATCAATGCAAAGCAGAAAGGCTCAGAGCGGGACATAGGATCTGTCAATCTGGGAATTTCAGAGACAAATCAAGCATTGATTTCTTTTAAAGGCATGGACTTGACATGGTTTACACTTCTCAGACGCGGTGTTTTGTTAACTATGTATACAGATTGTATTGATTGTTCTGGCTTCTGGAGCATAGCAACACACGTCTCCCAAGTGGACCTGTAACCTTTGGCCAAATCTGCAGCCATGACCAGGCAATTCAGGTCCTGATGTTCTTGATGTCCAGATCAAGCTTGGATGCCAAGCAAATGCCTTCATGACATCAGATGCCGGCACCATTGGTTATCGCATGAGCTGCTATATCACGAAAGGTAGCCCTTTAGGGGATACCTTGAGTTTGTCTTGCGAAGCAAGTGTTGGGACGTCCGGGTCTAATAATTGATCGCTCAATTCAGACCCCCCCCCCCGAATTGATTTTTCAATACAACCCCCCCCCCCCCCCTCCCCCCCTCTAAAATCAGTTCTCTCCTGGAGAACGTCTTCGTGAGCCTCTCATGATTTCAGGATAGTTGAAACCCTCTTGAACATTCAGAAAGAGTGAATATGAAATTCTAATCACGAAAGGTGTTCCCCGAGGGGATACATACCTAGAGTTTGTTTTGTGAAGTACGTCAATTCTCTCCTGGGGAGCGTCTTCGTGAGCCTCTTATGGTTTCAGGATAGTTCAAATCCTATGATGTTCCGATTCAATGCTCACCGATGATCTGAGCCATGGGGCAAGTTTGTTTTCTTAAGAATCTTTTTGAACATTTCGAGAGTACATGTTTGAACATTTAAAGTGCATATGAACATATATTTACGAAAGGTCGCCTCCGAGGGGATAAATCACCATGTCGAACATTGCATTTTTGTTCCTGCCTCTCGCGTTCTCTTCTCTTCCCGCTGTCCTACCTTTCGTGTCTCCCTCCTCTCAAGTACTGATTTGAGCGAGTACAACGGTGCCACCCCGTATGGAGCAAGGGCGAAGAATGCTGCATGTTGACTTGCCCTTTTCGTGCATGTTTGCGAGTTTGTGTCTGTGAATGTAAACAATGAACTACACCATTCTTTTTTCATTATATTGTTTTCAGCTTGTATGCAGTTCAAGCCAGAATCAGTCCGAGAGTTTGCGAGTGCTCCGAGCCTGCGTTTCAAAGACCTCTCAGTCACCCATTTTGGTTCGCAAGTCACCCTCTGTGTGCTGTCACTCACCCAGACCCCTGCAAGCCCCGAACGCAAGTTGTTCAGATGAAAGTGTGGCGTTTGATGCGCTGTAGTTCTGAACCTTGATCCTTTGCTTTGCGTTTTTGTCTTGCCCCATGCAGTTGCCATATGTTGAGCATGTCAACTCTCTTGAAGTTCCTGTCTTGCTATATAGTCAGTGCTTTCTTTCGTCCTTCAGTGAAGGAGTTACCCGTTGGCGCCTTTCTCAACACATCAAACTGCAGGCAGTTCAAGCTGAAGGGCTTGAGTGCCATGCGCGTTTTCCTGCGCACGCGGGGCATTCCGGACAACATGAAACAGTGAGGAACCTCAGACACAGCTGGCCAGAATCAGCCGTTGTGAATTGGAAAGGTAGCTAGATGCCTTTTGTGTGGCGCCACCGAAACATGGACTCAAAATGCTTGGAACCTGTTGTTGTGAGGTGCCAGATTACCCCGAAGATGGTGAAAGACATGGCAGCGCAACTTGGAATTCGTGCCAACCCAGACCTTTACTGGTATTCCTTGCAGGGAGACCTAGAATCCTCAGTTGCTATTCAAACGGCTGACAGCCGTTCTCCGATCACTGCAAGTTCACAGATCACAGCCTCACAGAGTTGCAGCCTTGATGCCAGATCACACGTGCATTCCTACTTTGGTTGATTATGGTGCCTTACCATAGAGACTCTTCATATTTTAATAGTGGATGAAAAGCAATAAAGCCAGTTTGTGCAAAAGGTACCAGGGTTAAATAGGCTCTGGATGTTTGTGGTGCAGCAAACAATACCCCACCATATTCTAATACACACATGTATGTACATTGCATGCTGTGGGACCTGATGTTGCACCTCTGACTTCTCAGGTTCGCGCTTCGCTACTCGTTGGCTCCCGAATGGGAGGCAAGGCACCTACATGTACCTGCTGGTCTTGTGGCCTCCATCCTAAGAGCGATGGCCTCCAACCTGTCTTGCTCGCCGTTTAGATGTATGACAATGTGAGTGAGACACCGTGCCAAAGATTTGCCTGTCTCAGGTCATCGTGAAGCAGGATACCCGTTTTTACGTCCACCTGCCCTCAGATCGCATGCAGATTGTGCATCCGATGATCAGGCCTCATGTCTTGAAAAAGTCAACCAAATGTATATTTGTTATGTACATATACATATTGTATACGAATTACTTACCATATAGAGAGTTTCCATGAGCAAGTCTTCCCTTGCGCTTCTAAGAACCAAGACAGCATGACCTACAGTGTACCTTGCTGCAGGCGCTTTCGTGAACACCTTGAGGACGATTTTGTGGCTGACATCCCTTCGCGTCGTAGCTTCTGTTGTCTTGTCAAGATGGAAAGTTCAATTGAGTCCGGAGCCCTCCAGGACACTCGACAAAATGAGTTCCTCTGGGAGCAGCTCACTTAGTCAATCTGTATCTATTGAGCTGTACTGCTTCTTCAAGGCAAGTCAACGGGACTCGCCTTTCAAATTGACGTTCCTGACAAGCCAACCTTGCTCAAGTTTACCGGCTGGTTCTCAGTTGACTCAGCTGCCTGGCTGTATCTCTCCCATTCAACTTTGAACTTCCAAGGTATCGTGGATTTGTGCAGATGAAGTGTAGCGAGCTCACCTGGCATGTATTGTTGAGCCCAACAGGCAACCAAAGTGCATCACGTTTTGTGCTCCATCGGTGTTTCAAGCTTAGACCAGATTCTCTGCGCTTAGACGACCAGATTCTCTTCTGCTGGAACCGGGGGAGGATACAGCGTCCAGGTGTGGCATTCCAGATGCAATTGTTTGGTGCCAGCAGTGTGCCCTTCACCTCCCGGGATCGGGAAGATGGGGTCCGACCGTCGCATGGGACACGGGTCCAAGGACCGTCGCCAGGTGTTTAGAACATGTTGACCTGAAGAGGTACAGATTACTTCTGCGCCACTTGCTTTCTATCGTCTCACAAGCTACGCCCTCAGCCGGATGTGGCGACAGGTCGGTAGAAGATGAGAGGTGTGGTGACATTTTTCCGAGCAGCAGCGCATCTCTTAGTGGAAAAGGCCTCTCCGGGCTGTGAGGTCTGCACGTGGCAAAAAGCATTGGCCTTCTCCTATTCCTGGCTGTAGATACCTTACAGCGTCAGAGGCAGGGTGGACAGTTGTCGGCGATTGGCTCCTTGAAGCATACCAAGTATATCACACACATTAGACTCTTCCAAGTATAGGACGCTACTAGGGGCTCCTGGCATCGCTACTAGGAGCAAGGACGCTACTAGGGGCTCCTGGCCGTACTACTAGGAGCAAGGACGCTACTAGGAACAAGAAGCTACTAGGGGTTCCATTAGACTCTTCCGTTCCAGGCAGCGAGAATGCACGATCACTTGCCCTTGCTGAACGTTGGATTCTCCATGCGCCGACGGTTTCTGGCGCGGGACAACCAGTCCGTGCACTCGGGGCTGTCAATATACTGACATGGATGGTGGCTTATTGCACAGCCTAGGAGCACCAAGAAACCAACAGCACCATGCCGCCTAAATGTATATTCACCTAGTGATCCCTGGATAACTCTTGACTCACAAAAAAGAATCATTGATCAATAAAGAGCTGCCGTGATTCCTGGATGGTTAAACACCTTCATATGTTTCTTTTTTGAAAAAATAGCCAATCAACAGTCAACATTAATGAAGCCCGGACCACGATACATCTAGAACTCTAGAACGCTGAGGTCAGATCGGAATGGTTCCAGAAGTGGAGACACATGGCTCTTCTTCCATGTACAGGAGCTCAGTTTGCGCACTGCTGGGATCTGGGCCACGTGCGCACACACACACACACTCGAGATACAATGAGTACGATGTAAAGGCCCATGCCGCAAGGAAACCTTAGTATGAAAGAGGCCTGGAAAAGCAGGTGTTATCAAATCCCAACACCAAAACATCCACAGGTCAAAGTTTCAAGGGTACCGGGTGCAAAGCATCAAATCGCACATGCTGCAAATCCTGCGTGTCTCCAGTCGGCGAGCGAGACGATTGAACCGATCGATAGTATAGGTAGGTAAGTCAATTAATGGCAAGCCTCGTGTTGTCTTAGGGCAAGCAAGAGAAAATTTATGAAAAGCCTCCTGGTATAGCGAGCGAGACGAACTTCGTCTCATAGCGGAATGAAAATTCCTCCGGTCTACAAGCGAGACAAAAGAATCGCTCAGTAGCGTAGGAAGTGCAGGTGCACATCCATGGCCAGTGGATGCTTTCCTCTCTGATGCATAGCTTCATTGGACAGAGTAGCATCAGAGAGCTCTGTCCCCCCGCTTTTTAACAGCAAAACCCAGAAGAGCCGAAAGGCTTCCTCTGACTCTGAGGGTTACACGCACGCACATGCTCGCGTGCCCGCGCACCTGGGAGGACGTTCCAAGGCAGGCACATCATAATGGGTCGCTGGAGTGTACCAGACAGACATTTGTCTTTTGAAGGAAAGCGAAAGGGACAAGCTCTAGGCAGAGTACTCCAAGGTTAACACTTCAGCATCCACATGAACTATGTGAGTCAGGGCTAGACCCCTTGTTTTGTTTGGTATTACTTGTTTTGATTATCCTTTGAGCGCCAAGTAATTGCCGGTCGAGTGTAGTTATCATGTCCGAGGCCGATACCTTTGAGGCTGCGCTTTTGCAAGCCCCAGAGAAGCATTGGTTTTTGAAGCGCCCCTTGCCCAGGATGAAGTAAGACTATATTATGTATAATATATATATAATTAGTAATATTACTAATTATATATATACATATGGTACTGTAAGAGTTCAATTGTCATATGAACTGTTTTGACAATTGCACAGCAAGAGCTGGCTGACCTCAATCTCCGTATGAGTTAGTTCTGAAAACAGTCTCATCGTCCTTTCTTTTTTTATGCACGACAAATTGCACTTTGTCGCAGTTTCTCCAGCCACGAAACCGACACTGACAACCGCAAGGTTTGAAACCACCGCGGCTGGCACCAACTGCGGAAGGCTTCACATCCGATCTGCAGTCACACCGATAAAAGAGACCATTGCTAAAGAATAAACGGGTACCTCTTTTGCTAGGCTGGTTCGTTGGATCAAATCAGTTCCAGAGTTTTAGCAGCAACTGTGACATATCCGCGCTGCATTGGGCCTGAGTTTTCCTTTTGATTGCTCCAACCTCCCCATTGGTTCCAAACATAATAGCCTTTGCTATTCTTGTTTTGATTGCTTTTAGTCAACCAAAAACAAATTCTTTGAGGTCCGCCGGTAAGGAAAGAAACAAAACCGGAAACTAAAGGCATTGGATATCGGACATACAATACATGTTATAAATATTGGTATATTGTACTGCTCAGAAGACTCCTTTAAGGCTTGCTTGAACACAAGCGGGTCGTGGCGCAGGATACTACTACAACTTCCGAAATGACGTGATTGCAGATGACCCGTCGCATATTATGCCTTCCGGCTTAGTCGGCCCTTTTACTCGTGCAGCATAGATGGGAACTGCTGTTCAGCTGCAGAACCTATTTGGTGTGTCACTGAATGCCGCGCCTTTGCAGAACCCTAGGTCCAAAGCCCATGAGCAAAAAGCCATCGCGCTACTGCAGAAGAATATTCGAGGTGCCATCACACGCAAGCGCATTCAGAAGGAGCTGAAGGCAGGAAGAGCTTTTGTCAATCTTTGCAAAGCTGTACGGCTCCTCATGAGGCTGAGATTGCAGACGCTGTAAAGTAGTGACTGTCCACTGTCTACACCAGAAAGCCGTGCAGTAGAATTTAGGTGAATTTACATGAACTTACTATCAGGCTGCAAAGGTTATCCAAAAAAGCAAAAGGATGTCTGACGCTCAGAGTCGGTGAACACGGACTTGAGAAGAACACGGTCGGGCGGACGGCGTGTCCCACCACGGACACCCCAGAACATGCTCCTAATAGCTTCTTGCTCCTAGTAGTAAGGCCAGGAGCGCCCCTAGTAGCGTCCTTGCTCCAAACGTAGCTTCTTGTATTCGATGTCTTGAGGTGGGACGTAAGGAAGGTGAAGACGGAGACCGCGAGAAACCTTCAGCTTCTCAAAGGCGACAAAATCGGACTTTCGATTTTGTGGAGAAATCTAGCCACACTGCGCCGACTTTCCTGTGTCACAATCCTTTCCTCAACAAGTCTTGCCAAGAGACATGACTGTCGATTGCAGGAGTCTTATCTCAAACAGCCTTCCAGGTTCCAAGTATCAGTTGGATGAAAGGGTGCGCATGTCAAACATGGGATTTTTCATGTCAAAGGGTTTTGGATTACCAGCCATTTGTGTACGGTATAGAGGTTGATCTAAGTTAAATTTGAGTTATATAAGATTTAAGGCAAAGCGCAAGCTTTCTGGAGCGAGCTTTCGCGAGGCTGGTACATGAGATACCAATCTGTGGAGAAGCACGAAAAGCTTCTCCATCGGGCCCCAGTCTCAGATCCTCCAATTTCCAAGGGTATTTGCAGAGCAGAATGAAAGCTTATTTGCAGAACATTGGAGAACCTCATTCTGAAAGGTTATTTCCAAGTCTCTTTTTTTTGAACCTCATTTTCAATGCACGGCTCGCTGGTCAATGCAGAACCCTCCCGATTCCAAGCGCCTCCGAGGTCACGCGATTCCAAGCACAGTGGAGAGGCTACGTGGTGAGATGCGAACACTACAAGACGTCCAAAGCTCAAGTGGTTTTGCCAAAGTGCTGCCTGGTCTTGAAGGAATCCAGGAAGGATAGCACACTATCACATGTTTGGTGAGATATTGGATAGGCTCATGACGGCTAATGTTCCACATGCAACTGCTTGCTGCATATGTATGTATCCAGCAACATCCAGCAACAATTTGACATGTTTCTCGGGCATACCCCCTGAGATACTACAAATCAGCATTTAGGAAGGGGTTTGCGCAAGACGAATGTTGAATACATAGCATGACACTAGTGTATAATACAATATACATGGGAAGGTTGTCTGGCTGCGTCTGATCCGTTTCAGGATGCTGGACATCACTCGCTTCCAGGCGAAGTGGAAGGGAACCCTGACAAGGCCTGCATCCTGAAACGATGCGAAGCGTGTTTATTTTATTTTGGGGAGGGTCGCTGACGCAGGGATTGGAACAGATGTGGGGACTTGGCCTGAAATGGCGCAAGGCGTCGTCACAATGTCATTGTGACTGCCGGTGTGCTGGAACCTGAGTCGAATCTGCCCAACATCGTCTTACAGCGTAGGTTGGATTGGCTGAAAGCGACCAAGGACGATTCAGCGCACCTACCGGGGTCGCCTCTATGGACGCCGGCCGATGAGAGAAATGAGACAGGCCCGATGTGAAATGAGAGTCCGTTGGGGCCATGGAGTCTACCCCTTGGAGCAGCCCTGAAGATGTCCTGAAGATGCCACTAGGTTGGAGGCCATCGCTACTAGTACATGTCCTGGAGATGCTTAGTCTCAGTTCAGAGGACATCGGACTTCATGATTCATGATTGGACGGCAGGACGGTCGTTTCGTGTACCGTCTCTGTTCCGTTTGACCACACCGTTTCGTGTTGCGTTTGGTATCCAGGCGGCGATGAAGATCCAAGGCGAGCGGCGAAGCGTTGTTACTTGTTCTTTTGTTTGCCCAGCTTTGCTGCAAGGCGCTGTATGAAAAAGTATGCAGAATATATACATTGAGTGTGTATACTGTATGGGAGATTTTTGAGCGATATTTCATGCTTCACATTCATAATTCCAGATTCCATGAATTTTTCTCAAACCGAAGGGCTCTAATATCTCCCAAGCTAGAAGCAGAACTCTGAAGAAGTGAAGAAGTGCTGAACATTTGGGCCTGTTCACTTACTAAAAGGTCTTTGAAGTCTCGTAGTTTTTCTCATTTTCCATCATTTCCCTCAACTTCTTTTCTTTGTTTGAACCGCATCTTTGCCGCAGCTATGGCCCGTGGTGTGGCTTTGCGGGAGCAGATGCGGCATCAACATCGGGCTGCAGCATATGTGCGGTTTGGGCATTCGCAGGATGTCGAAACTGATGTTTCATGGTTGTTGATTCATTGATGGGGACGGGCTTTCGTTGCATCATAAATGAGAGCATTTTGGAGATGCAAATGCACTGAGTGCAAATGTGTGTCAAATGTGGTCCGGCAGCGAGTGTGGATAGGGCGGGTGCAGCCGTACTATCATGGGACTCTTTCAGAAAGGACAACGAGTGGGTGATGACAGTGATGTTTCTTGCTGTGGTTGTTTCTGGTGTGGCACACGGAGCGACTTGCAGCAGTTTGACTGCCAGGTCCAAGCACATTGGAATGGATATCAGGCAGTGCGGGTCGATCTGATGTACATAATCCATGAAGTGGGTTGGATGGGAGCAGAAGAAGTGCTCAGAACGAGACCGCAATTCTCAAGTGGCCATGACAAGTCAGTTGGAGTCGAAAAGGCTCAGTTGTGCACCGCTTGGAGTCGTCACTGTGGCAGGCGAGAAAGATGACGGCTAAGAGATTGACGTCTGCGGTTCCCTCAGAGAAACGCTGACGCGTTTTTGGTCAGGTGCGGATTCTGACCACAAACCTGTCAGAAGGCTGAGGTTCATTGAAAGAGGTACAGTAGACCCAAACCTGGAAACAAGAGTTCATTCCGCTGTCCTTAGGACACGTTTGATGTATCATGACTCGCTCAGTTTCGGCGACTTTTTTTGCATAGCGTGCTCCAAGGTGGTCATGCTGCAGCGGAATTGGCGGCGTTTTCAGTCACAGCTCGGTGGTCTCAGGAGAGAGGAAGAGAAACAGCTAAGACAATCTAAGGCAGTGAAGGTACTGAGGGGGTTGCTGAGAGGCGATTTGCATACTCCGATGATACCCTCTATTTAGCCTTTGCCTTCTTTTGGGATGTGGAGTCAGGCGAGCTGTTTTGGGGTAAAGTTGCGCCCAGGCTGGACGTGAAAGTCATCCTTTACGACAAAATGGAGACCGTGCGGCCACTGGTCCGAAGCCGGCTGAAGCCGTGGGCCCGTGGACCCTCGCCTCGCGTCGGTGCGTTTCACCAGGCACACACACATACACATGTGGGAGGTTGAGTCGAACCTGTTCTTGGTAGGTTTGTCGGGTGCCAGCAGGTGGGTCTGTCCAAAAAAGACCACCATGCATATGACCAACGGGGCAAGCTGTTTCTCTTTTTCAAGCGAGCAAGCGGGTACAGACAGCGCCGATGGGATCCAATGGGACCAGTGATTTGTTTGTAAGGGGCAGAGCCACTTAGACTTAGACTGTTGTAGAAGAGCGGCGAGAGTCATGATTCCTTCTGTGCCACCAAACAAACCTGCAGTTGAACGAACAACCAGAAGTGGCATAGCCACCACTGCTTGTATTGCAACCTGTTACTTCACAGATTTTGGGTTTGAAGGAACAAGTCCAAGGACATGCTGAGATTGCTCTTGACATTGCACCCTGAACGCACCCTCCCTAGGCAGCGGTTCCTTGAGCTGATTCGCTCAAAGCTTGAAGGCTCGGCTGCCGTTCTGTTCGGGAACCTAGATGGGCCCGGTGCGTGCGGTGGAACGACGGCTTCCGCTCCTCAAAGAGTGGAAGCAGCGAGGGGATGCGGAGACTGGACAAACGAACAGAGGCACGAGAAGAAGGGAGAAGAGTTGAGGAGAATATAAGAAGAGCTGAGGAGTAGAAGGAGTAGAGGTAGAGAGAGGGGAAGGGACAGGTTTGAAAGGGATGGAATGAATGCTTTCGAAGGTTGGGTTTGGATTATGTGGGACAAGCGCATTCGGCATGACATCTTGAAGATACTGTTGTGGATTGTTTGTGAATTCCACTCACTGCCTCTTTGTGTTTGGCTCTGTTTTTCCTTTTTCGGAAGCTAAAGCATGCTCAAACAGTTTTGCTGGCCTCCTCAGGTTGTTGGTCAAAAGCATTGTGCAATATGCTGTTTTCCCCACATCGTGATTGCAAAAGCCATCTGAGGATCCAACGGAATTGGAGGAGACATTCAGAGTATCACAAAGTTGTGCAGATGAGGACAGAAAATCCTGACCTGACATCAACTGTTGAGATATTGCTCAGCAGCAGCAGCAGGTAGTAGAACAAGTGAACATCTAAGCAGTAGGCTGGACAGCGCTGACCTTTAGCATAATTTAGCAGGCTTTCGAGCCATCATGCATGAGATGGTGGAGAGTTTGCAACAAGTCATTTTCATGTCATGAACCAGAGGTATTTCCTATCATTCAGAGATTTTACCCATTCGCTAGAGAATGTCAGGAAGCAGAAAGCTGATGCTGACAAGCGCATGAGCACGCACGGAACCCTGTGTTGATTGGGATGCGGCTTCGTTACACACTGTGGCAAGGTAGCACTAGCTTGAGCTACCAGCTGGGGACAAGTAAAACATCAGCTGTTTTGTTGATTCGCTCAGAACTTGTAGAGCCTTTTGTGAATAAAAGTTTTGAGGCTTTTGACAGCCTTCTACATGGCTGCCGGTGAGATTCGCCACTACATTCATCCGCCTCTTAGCTGCACAGAGGTAAGAGAGGAGCTTAATTGTTCGTGACAGCTACTGTAGTGAGCTACTCTTGTTGAGAAACAGATGAAGTGAAACCAGTTTGATGCAACCTGATGTTTCTTGAATTGCTTCCAAAACTGGTTTCAACGCCGTTTGTGTGTTCAAGTCCCAGCAACTATCACATTTTCAACCATGGCATTTCATGCAAGGTGGTGGCGCCATTTGCCCGAACCTTGAGCAATTTCTGGATATATATATATATATAGAGTGACAAAGAACAGCAACAACCCTAATCTATTTGAAGACTTGAAGACTGGATAGCGAGACGCTAGAGATGCTGGAGTCTGAGGGTTTGATTGTCAGAATTCTCACCGAAATGCAGCTGAACGACGAGATCACAGGGCACATCAGCATAGATATTTTACTGAGGCCAGCAGAAATCCAGGAGGTTTTGTCGCAGGTGAAGGCTGTGACAAAGGGCGTTGTGTTTTTGCACTGCTGATTGATGCTCATTCCACACATTGGAACCGTTCTTTTCGCACGTTTATTTGGTATCTATCTATTTGTTGTCTTTTCTCCTGTATGGCAACAGCCCGCAAAGTCGTCCTCAGCTTGCCTTTACATGTTCAAGCTCTTGTGATCATGGACCTAGCCCCTTTCCTGGCCGCAATGCAGTCTATTTCAGCAGCTTCAGGCGTCGATGCAGCGAACCATTGGCTTGGTGCATGCCACATTCCTCAGACAGTTACGAGGCATTTTTGAGTTTCCTCAAGGGGTCTTCCGAATCTTTGTTCAGACTCTTAGAGATTCTCGTATAGACGATAAGAAGAAGCAATAGAGAAGTTAAGAAGCGAGGTCTTTAACAATTCAATCAATATTCACTTGTGGCAAGGACGCTTGTGTTTGCCCATGAATATGCTTTCAGTGGGTGCCTATCATGTTAAAGGGCGCACACGACAGGCTTTCCATGTGTGCTAAAAGATGAGGCTGAAAGGATTCTGCATCTTTTTAACTTGTTTTTCCATCCTCTCAAGGTCACTGGCAAGCTTGCCAACGAAGAGATCGGCAAACGAGGTCTGCGACTCAACCGCGCCGCTCCACTGCGGCGCTCCTGCCTTCGTTTCTGACGGAACGACGGAACGGGACCCATCGCCCTCTGCAGCCGAGGCCTCCGAGTCTCAGGCGCTGAGCACTTAGTCTACCACAGCTGGGGCGCCCGAGCGGGCGTCGAAGACGGAGACGCGTCGGAGCTGACCCCGGTCGCGTGAGATTTGGACATCGCAGCTCACCGAGCTGGATCAGCACCCAGGTGAGAAGCCTGACTTGGTGTCCCACATGCTGCTCTCAGTGACGCGGCATTTGCCCGGAACTGAGTGCCAAAGGTGTGGGGAAGAAAAGAAATCCATAGCAGCTTCCGAAGATCCTAGATTGTTGGAACACCTTGAGAACGCTTTTGTGACACCTGTTGGCACCTCTAAGGGCGCGCTGCCCCTTAACATGTTTAATAGGCTGCAGTCCTTTATTAGTATTACTAAAGTATTAGCCAAGCAGCCTTTGGCTGTTTTACATGCATGGCGGCACAACAGTTTTGCGAGGCTCAACCAGATTCCGGCCGAGCATTTCCCTGTCACTGTTGATTGGGCAGCAGCCTCAGAATGAAGCCAGAGCTTTGTGCTATCGGCTAAAGGCTGGATGTCCAGAGCTTTTCTAACCAACACCATGACAGCTTGTACATGAGCTTGTGTGCTTTTTGCCGCGTGACTTTTTCAGAGACATTCGGCTATCCAGCGACGTTCGGGGATGGAAGAGGCGGTTTTATGCCAAACGACGCTGTCCCAACGTTTTAGCTGGCAAGTCTCGGGGTGGATTACTGGCGCTGAGGCCTGCTATGCCATTAGCCATCAAGCTGTAAAGCTTGCGCTCAGCAAGTGCTTCATTCCTAGAGAGGCCGCACATCACAGTGGTTGAGTTCGGTTCAAAGTCATTGACGGGTGAAAGCAAGGGGTTTGAGGGTTGGGGGGTTTGAGGGTTGGGGTGCTAGTTGAGAAGAGACCTTGTAGGTACCATACCTTGGCCGTTTTAAAACTCCACTGTATCATTGTTGTATTCTGACGTGCCTACTTTTGCCAGATTTAAGTCATGTTCTGGATGACGACTCTGCTTTTCAAAGGACATATTCTCGTTCCAAGAGGCTGGCTGCCGGGACAAATGCCCCCCATCCTCGCCAGAGTTTCAGGGTGACGAGTTTAAGGATTCTTGCTCAGAGTTTGGCACTCATTCGCACGCGTGCGGTCTTTCTTGGGCCTTGCAGATGATCCCGGTGGGCAAAGAAATTCCTCCACATCCGGGAGACACACTGGTCTGAGGCCCAGGGACAAGGCTCAAAGGTGCAGTGGCAGTGGACAACAGAATGAAACCGGGATGTTGGAACATCCGCAGTGCAGTTTCTTTTCACTTCACCTTCAAGTTTTTCACTTGAGGTTTTCTTTATTTAACCGCCGTGAGCAGGGGAAACAAAAGAAAAGTCGGAGGGGAGCAGACGGTGATTTGGACGGTTTCGGCTGTCACATGGAGCCCAGGCCACGTTGTGGGACACCAGCGGCACGGTCGGATCCACAGATCACGAAAGCTAGCGTCAGCTAGCTGGAGTTGCTCCTGCTTTAGCAAGTCATTGGGGGATGGAAACCTACGCAGTGATAATTCACGTGTAGACCCCCACCCCCGCCAGGTTCAACTCCCCCCCCGCGTCTGATTCAGGAATGTGTCGACCAAGGCATTGGAGAGGACAATCTGCTAGGTCATTTGACTGTAAGTCAAGGCACGGAAACCAGATACCTTCCATCAAACATGCGCTCTCCGATACCTCTCGCCACATCCTGCTTCCAAGCCATGCTAGCTTTCGTCACCAAATCCTGGCCTCAAGTCTAGTGTAGGCCAGTCAGAGCAGTGTGCTTTCGTGAAATGAGTTTGGGGTTGTTTTGCTTTCATCTCAGGTGAAGCATCACCATGATTGGCTCATCACCCTCTCTGAAGAGAGCTTGCCCTGCTCCGTACTCAGAGCCAAGGCACTGCCTGTTTGCAATCAGCGGAAAGCGGTATTTTTTGCTCAACGGGCTTTTTTCAGCGGAAACCTGTGTTGCCCTTCAATCTCTTTGTCTCCAATGCCCAGTGCTGAGGCCTAGTGCTGAATGGTTTGCCGGCTAGCCACCGCCATGTGTCCCTTACGGCAGAGGCATGGTTGGATTTGCACACGTGATGCAGATGGCACCATAGGATAGGCAGGGCTGGTGCCACAGCTCCAGGCGCCAAAGTCGAAACTTTGCAAGAGTCTGGTACAGATATGTACAGCCTGCTTATACACCACCGGTGTGCTCATGGAGAAGCAATGGACACCGAGCATCTCCGATTAAGCGTCCGCGCAACCTGGTCATCCCTTGTACGTGATGTATGATATAATATATATATATATATTTGTTTATTTTTTTGCTGCTTGCGGAAATTGAAACCTGTCATACTACTATACTATACTACATGTGTATATAGATAGTGACAAGTATGCGAAGCCTCACACCTACAGAAACTATCCAGGGGACATTCGGAAATATTTACACTGCGCTTAACACACCGAGGCAAGGTCTTGTCTCCAAGCAGCATTTTCCTTGCTGGATGTAGCTTGTGTCAAGGCTGTTCCCAAAGAAGCCAATCGTTTTGCAGGTCTTGATCACCATGAGACAAGCTCTGGCGTGGGCCCAAGTGTTGTGGAAAGCAGTGGGAAAAAGAAAGCAGGGGGCAGAAAAAGACTCCTTGCAGATGAAAACATGCCTCCTCCACCCTTTAGAATTGGGTCAAGCAGATGTTGATACATGAGCTGTGAAGTCAGAACACTTATGTCATCTTATGTCTAAGAGGCAGTGTCAGTGAATATATTTGAGTTTCCCTAAAAATCTAGGAATCAAATCATTAGTGCGAGCGCTTCTTCAAGGAAGCTTCCCTCCGCCGCCTTTGGGGTGGCACGGGGAGCTTCCTTGAAGAAGCGTGAGCTATCTTGCGTCCTGTCGGTAGTAGCGTTGTTGTAGCTACTAGCTACCTAGCTACCACTACTAGCTACCTCTAGCTACTACCTACCTCCCTCTTAGCGGCCTACTCCGCGCTCTACTAAAAAGGAGAACACACATTTTTGGAGAGAATGTTTTCTCATTCCGAGGAATCGCCAACGGTCTCCACCGAAGATCATTTGCGCTTCCAGGGTCTGGACGCGCAGGCGGCGCTTGCTGGGATGAACGGAATCCTTCCGAAAGTGAATTGATGTGGCACTTTCAACTCAACTGGGATGAACGGGACAAGATACTGAGTTGAACTTTGGGATGGTTTGGGGTTTGCATCGTTCTTTGCCTGTGCTTTTGCAAGGCTGGTGCGCAGATGATGGAAGTCCTAAGCAGCGAGCTGGATCATCGGTTGCCACCAGACTGGCACGGGGACCAAAGTCAGATGGCCAAATTGGTGTAGGCCAAGCCCCAAATATGATTCGTGGTGTAGATATCTGGTGTCGGTGGATTGAGCTGCAGCTGCACTTTGTTGATTTGGCAAAGCCATGATGAGGAATAGTACCCTGGTTCTTGGTATGGTTTAAGTATTGAGATGTTTGACAAGAGGCTGACGGCCATTCCATGATATGTTGAATACAGATCGACGACATTGATCTGAGGACGCAACAGCATGGCACAGTCGCCTCTCTGGCAGTGGTGCTAAGACGGGATCCCAAGGGCAGACTCGCAGGGTGTCAGGGATGGGAAGCGGCTGGCAAGAGTGAGACAGCAGACATTAATTGGATACGCCATTACATGTTTCAAACTCATGTTTTGATGAGACTTTGAACCAATGAATCCAGTAGCGTGAGCTGTCCTGCCTCCATAGGCGCCTACTTATACAATTAAGAGCAATTCATGTCTTGCACTCTTCTCTCACAATCCCGACTTCGCCTGCAAACTCCGATCTAACTTCTTGGCCTTCTCTTTTGTTGATTTCGCTTCTGTGGAGGGTTTGATTGTTGGAGCAGCGGTTGTGGCAAGGCAACCACATGAAGGAGCTTTCGGGTGAGAAAGACAAGGAGCACCTGGATAGATGTTGATATCGGAATAGGGGACCGCCAGGCCCAAGAGATTAAATTTTAAGTGCATATTTTTTCCTTTGGTGTCTTTGCAGTCTCACTATTGCAATACAGACCCATTTTCTGTGAGTGGTCAGGTTCCTATATCCAGAAATAGAATCGTTCCTGTGCATCACGCTTTAAACTCTCAAGGATTCTCTTCAGGGCTTGTCATCAGACGCTGACTGCACTCGATTTTTCAGGATGGCAAAGCAATGCAAGCTAAAGCAAAGGCAAAATCAAGGTCCACGTTGAAGGCTCGAATCAAAATTGAAGTATTGAAGGCTCGTGCAGACAGACATGATCTTGTAACTGACCATCTACTTCCAGGCAGAGCCAAAGGGAAGAAGTGGTGCTGGGGGGCTGAGTTGAGCGCCAATACGAGCGCTTACAAAGATATCCATGGGGGAAGATAGAAGAAATTTGTAAGCTGTAATATCTCACCTTTAGACGATGGATATCTTCCAATATCCAGCCTTGATATCCCACTTTGTTGTAAGGTTCACAAGGGTCGTCCAAAAAGAGTCCAGAGTCCAAAAGAACAGTTTGCTACAATACAGCCTGTCTGTTGGTTATTGGTCTTGCTGTCCAAAGCCCTCCAGAACGAGTCGTAAGATGCTCCGTCGAAGATGTCCTGCGTTTGTGGTGTTTCTGTGCCATCGCTCGTATTATATACAGGCAAGACGTTCTGCTGGAGGAAAGGATGGAAAGAGCCCGCTTCTCAAAGAGTTCAGAAGAAGCACTACGTTGGGATATGCGGTGCGATTGCTGTGCTTCCTTGGCGTCACGGTAGGGTCACATGTTGCACCATTCCTTTTCTGCGTTACTGTAACTGTAGACAAAAAATTGGCAAGATTGACAAGTCACAGCGCAACAATAGCTAGGCGATGCTGATCCAATGTCAGGGGTCACCACGCCAATGTTGTTGGACCCCCAGACTTGGGGTGTGCCGACGCTTAGTTAACATTGCTGGAAGCTGAACTGCTTCACATGGGCCTTGTTGACTTGAGAGGAAACAACACTTTGTGAGCATACTTGCTGTGGCTACCTTGTGCATATTCTCATATGTCATATGAATACTTAAAGCCACAAGCACTTGATCTTGTAGGTTGTCCCATCATGTCCTATCCATCAATTTGTAATTTGCATGTATCAATTCATATTCATAGATTTTCCATTTGCTCGGCAAATGATCAGTTGATCTCCCTTTTGTCTATTTACCCATTTGTTTCTCCGTCCTATACTATCTATCTCATGCTATCCTGTCCTGTCCTACCGATATCCTCTTGGGCTAAACTATGGCTTTCATGGATTTAGAATTGTATGACTGAAACTGAAGACACAAAGGTGCAAATGCACACAGGTAGTTACACATTCTCTTGTTTTTTTGAGGATATCCTGTTGCCCAGGTCTCCCATGGCTGGATCAGCACCACCACTGTGGGAGCTCCCAAGCAGTTGGGCGTGAACTCCTTGTAGCCTGCAGGGTGATGTCCTGTGTACTGCAGAATCCAACCACACATAGCTTTAGAATTCGGTAGGAGAACCTAGTAGCATTCTTGCTACTAGTAGCTAGAAGCTTCCTTGGGAATCGTTTCACCTGTAGGAACAAGAAGCTACTAGTAGGTCTTTGAAGCTTCTAGTAACAAAAAGCCTTTTATCAAAACGCTCCAAGTTTCAGCTCCAAGTTCCGGGATAGGATTAGAGCTGCACCTGGGTGTGGAGCAGGCCCAGGAGGTCTCCCATTCTTCCAATACACAGCCATATGAGGATTCGGCCAAATCTATGGGTCCACCATCCCCAATGGATTCCTATAACCATAGATTCTGTCCATTATATACTCATATACTCCAACAGCGTTTCTTGTTCCCATGTCGCTAATGCTTTCTCAGAGACAATGCTGAGGCCAGAAGGTGGTGCCTTATCACATTTTACCCGTGCGGCTACAATGCGAGTCTTGCAACAGGCCCACAGCCCACAACCTGCAATGATTGATATCTCACAGTTCGTCCTATTAGTTGGCTTTCAAAAGGCTTGCGTTCGCTGCAGGTGGGATACTTTATGCGGTACCAGGCACCGGGTTGATGGTGGTATCAGCCATATGAGCCATAGCGAACTATTGGCACTAGTCTGCTTGGATGATTCTAGATTGCTGTGCATTGAGCTTGGACGCTGACGTTTGGCTGGCCTGCCAAAACTCTTAAAACGACACCTCCTTTGCTGCCACCAAACGCGCTCCCTTTGAGGACGAAGCGATGCAAAGTGTCCTCGCCAAAGGCTCCCTTAAGCTTGACTACCTTTCAGATTGCTCAGTTTTGTTTTTTTAACATGCCAGGGGCGAGCATGGCCATGGTGCATTTTTGATCGATCATTGTTTCCTTCTCCATGTGAGTTGGCACTAAACACCAGGAGCGTCGACCGGATCCCCCAAAGCTGGCCGGGAGCCTGGATTCCGTTGCCACCGAAGGTTCCAGTGCATCTGTTTGAAAACACTTTGGTTCGTTAAGATAGCCCTATTTGAGAGGCCAGAGGTCTCAAGGTCTCTTCTTTTTCTGTTTGGCGCAAGATGTCTCATCCTGAACTTTCTTCCAAGGTATGCGTGCAAATCGCTTTGTTTCTGCCAAGGGCCAAGTGTGAACATTTCCAAGAGATTTAAAAATAGCTTCAATGTGACATGGGAGAATGGAGCTGTACTTTCATTGATTTGAGAACTGTCTCAGTTTGAGCAATAGTTGAGGGGAACAGGACAAAGGAGTCCTTGGGCTCTGCAAAAGGGTTTTGACAAATCGGAAAGCAATCCGAGGGAATTTGTTGCTCAAAAAGATCAAACAGTGAGACCTAGCAACCCGCAAGTTTCAGGAGCTTTTTCCTTGTACCGGGGTGCTTTAGTGGGCACCCAAATTTTGAGCCAATGCCAAGACAAGCTCCCAAGAATAAGTCTCGTTTGCTCCACACTTCAATGCTTCTCAAATTTGGAGATGTCCTTGCTCACTTTGATGAAATTTTGAGCCCTTCGAGGTGACCGACAAGCTTTTTGAGATGGCGGACAGAGCCGTGCATGACCACTGCTCCTTTGTGTCGGATGGCCAAGTTTTGGAGACGTATCAGTGTATTGACGCAGAGCCATGTTGTAATGGGTTGAAAACCCATGCCTGCAGTGGCTCCTGAGGCTTGCAGTGGTGCTTCTGCACATGGTTCTCCGGGGCATTCACCTCCGCCCGGCTCGCAGTGGGATAATCGCGGACCATGTCGCAAGCCATGAACAGCCATGATTTTGTGCTGGTCCATGGCTGTTGTCGCTCTTCAAGGCTTGCTGTATCATCGAGCAGCCGTAGCCATCCAACAGCCAGATTCTCAGCTTCTGAGAAGCAATCAAGCCAGGCTACAGGCAAGTCTTGCCTTCGTATAGAAGGGTGACCCCCACCCTACGCAAGGCATAATGCGTGTATGTGGCCTTTGGATGCCCTTTGCACGTCGTCGAAGGCGGTACCGTTACATCAAATTGCGGGGCCAAAAGCAAAACGCCATTGCTCCAGCTGTTGGGAGCCCAAGCGTTCAGCAACACCTGTTCTTTTCACAGCATGCTTTGCCTTCCGTGCAATTGTTATGGATGGCTTGCTGTTCACAGTATTTTAAATCTTCTTCTTCTTCTTCTTCCTCCTTGTTTCTCTTTTTTGTCAATCTATTGGTTTCATTTGTTCCCCCCAAGGCAAAGCTTGCTTTTGGGTTTCTCAAATCCATCAGGAATTTCTCACCTAACAACTTCGCCGTTTCCACCGTCCCCCCCAGCCCCTGCCCTTGGTCACCGCACAGAAAACGCGACTGAGATGCGGATCCAGCGCTTTTGGCGAGGCCTGCGTGGTGTTCGGGGCCTCAAAGTCTGTTGGGACGGATTTGTTTTCGAGGCCTCCAAGCTAAGAGCGATGGCCTCCGACCTAAGAGCGATGGCCTCCAACCTAAG
>CAXAMN010013780.1:187996-231098 GCA_963970005.1 Durusdinium trenchii
GAGTGATGGCCTCCAACCTAAGAGTGATGGCCTCCAACCTAAGAGCGATTGCTTTCTTGAGGAGAAATGGTTGTTATTGCAGAGAAAGACTCCGCTTTAGACGTTTGGAATTCGTTCCGACCGGCGTCAACACGGGGGTCACAACCGCCGCACCGTACCGCAGTTTGCTTGTTTTTTCCCGAATGCGTAGCGAAGGGTTCTCGTTTACCTCTGGGGGTCTGGGGGTAGAGTCTTGTTCGCGATCCGTTGCTTCTATGTTCGCAACCGTCCGCAACCGTTCGCAACCGTTCGCAACCGTCCGCGACCGTTCGCAACCGTCCGCAACCGTCCGCAGTAGGTCGCTAAGGCGCTGCCATTGGGGGAAGCTTTTGCAAGTGACTATGCATGGATGTGTCACGTGTTAGTTTGCGACGCGAGTCCATTGTGATTTGCGTGAAAAGGACATGTCGCGCAAGAAGCGTGATGCGTTTCACTGCGCAGGCGCAGCGTTTTGTGAGATCCGCAGTTTGCTACGCAGTTCCATTGGGATTAGCGTTTTTGGGGTGTTGGATGTGGCCGTGCCATTGGGATTTGCGTTTCAGGGTGTGGCATCGAAGCTCTGTTTTCGTGACAAGTCTCAGCTGAAATGCCGATTTTGGACCCTGGGAGTGTGCTCAGAACGGGTCGAAATCATTCCAAACGTGTGGTGTGGTGCAAATTTTGGTGAAGCTCACATGAGATGACATTGTTGCTTTTCGTGGCAGGCGCAGGAGTTTGTGCGTGTTTTGAGGTGTGGAAGTGGGATTTTCGTGGCAGGCGCAGGGAATGGTGAGGTTGCGATGCGTGACGGAGGTGACACTTCGTGACAGGCGCAGGGAATCGTGAGGTTGCGAGGTGTGACGGAGGTGGCATTTCGTGACAGGCGCAGTATTTTCTGCGCATTAGACGTGTGGATGTGGAAAGATTCGCGGCGGGCGCAGGGAATCGTGAGGTTGCGAGGTGTGACGGAGGTGACATTTCGTGACAGGCGCAGGGAATCGTGAGGTTGCGAGGTGTGACGGAGGTGACGTTTCGTGACAGGCGCAGTACTTTCTGCGCATTAGACGTGTGGATGTGGAAAGATTCTGCGCGGTGTCTTCAGCGCAGTGAACTGGGACCAGGTAGCTCGTCTCCAGCTGTTGTGCGCATACGAGTCTGCTCGCGCAAGCTTTGGCGTCGCAGCTTTCCGCAACACCCAGACTGGACGTCCCCAGCTGATTCGTCGACACTTTCCGACGTATCTTTCGAGGTCCTTTCAGTCTCGGTTCGGAGCGGTCTTCGCCAAGCAGGAATCCTTCTTGACGTCGTTGCTACATGACAAAGGTCGTCTGCTCTACTACGTTCAAGCAGTGGATTTGGTGCATCAAAGTGAGTTCACCAACGACAAATCCATTCTGCGCGAGATTCTGGGCTTGACCAACATGGCAAGTAAAACTGGCAACCTCATGTCGTTTCTACCGCTGCACTTGGGCTTGAAGGTGAAGGTGACGAAGAAACTTTTACCACCAGAAATCGTGCAAGAGTGTCCGGCCGAGGTGATCGCCATTCAATTTCATCCCAACGAACGCTTTGGCGTGCCTGGCGCGCCCGCTGGTGGTGGAGTCCCCGCGGGGTCGCATCCGTGCTGGGAGACTGGATATGTTCGCCTGGACTATCTCCCTGCCTCGATTACCTTGCGTATTGAGGCCTGGGCCTGCAGCTAAATATAATCTGAACGTCATTTATACGCGGATATGACTGAAGACAGGTGTCCTGCACAGTTTGTGAACATCGTTTTTTCAGACAGTTTAATCTAACATTCTGTAGGACCCATGCATCTCTGAGTCACACCTGACTTGCAACAGGATCCGCAAGAAGATTATACCGGACAGCTTCTGCCTGGAGTGTGGCATTTAGAACCGAGTGAAGATTCTTTCCGCGTGCAATTGCATCGCAAAGGAGCCTTGATGTTGGATGTTACTCGGATACAGTATCCTCTTGCTCCGCTGGCTGCTGGAACCTACAACAATGCCCAAAGCAAGACCATCAAAGGAGTTGGGCACACGATTGATTTTTCGAAGCCAGATAATTTTTCGGCAGACGATTATACGCAGCACTTGTACATGATTCTTGGACGCGCTCAAGCTCTCGAGTATTCCTTATTTCGCAATTTGCCGAAGACGCCAGAAGGCGATATTGATTTTTCGATCTTTGAGACTGGTCCACCTGCGTATATTGCCGAGTTTTTGGATCGACTGGAGGACTCTGATGTGCTTGTTGGCTTGTTTAATGTGCTATATTGGATATCCACGGACTGATTCACCCTGCTCGAGTGATAAGATATGAAATAGCATTCCATCCGCAGGCGCGTGTGTCGATCTTGTATCGTTGTTTGCAGGAGGTTGCGCTTTTGTCTCGCTCCGCCATCGAAGAAGCTCGCAGACATCTGCCTGGTTTTCCAGCCGCGGAACACCTGCCGCGACCGACCCGCAGAACACCAGAGGGTCGCTTTCAGTACGTCCCAGGGGCTTGGACGGCGGCTACGAGGGCGAGTGTAGTGACTGAGTTCAGGGGAACCAAAAGGAAGTACGACCCCACCAAGTGGCGTCAGCTGCGAACGGATTTCTGCGACATCTGGTCTCTTGTGCTGGAAGAGGTGGCCGCTCCCACGGCGCAATTTTTCCGAGAACACGGGGCTCTGCGTGTCTTTGCCGCCGAAGCTGGTGGAGGCGGCGATTGCTTTTTTTGTCCACTGCGGTCGTCCTGATGCAGGCGCGAGCAGTCCACCCACGACTCTTGAATCTTTTCACTTCCGATGAGGTGGCTGACTGGGACGACCGAATTACGGTCGCGGCTGCTCTCCGCAAGATTGTCGGGCGACGCATGCGCGCCAAGACGCCAAAAGCATTCTTGAACTTTGTCGTAGGGTGTTTGGTGCGCGAAGCTGCGAGGACATGGCTGGACGACTGGTCCATGATCGCACTCTTGCGTGGCTCTCCTTTTGCTTTCTTGAAAGACGCCAACGATGTCCTCGGAGCAGAAGTTGCAGACGACGCCATGCTAGCTCGCTACAAAGAGGGCGACAGCTCCGTGACGAGGAGCAAGAGAGTGCGTTCTGGCACTGCGGCCCTGGTGTCTTTGCAGGATGCCGTGAGCGCTGCTCTCGAAGCTTGTGGGAATACTCATTGGGCAACGGACGTCGACTTTGTTGCGTTGGCCACGGAGCTCAATCTTGGCTTCATCATTGCTGGAAATACTTGGACCCAGACGTCTGTTGTTCGAGGCTCCGGTGACACATCTAACAAACGTGTGTGCGATAAATCCATACGAATGTTGGACTAATGACATAACCTATAGGATAGTTTTCTTCACTTCCGTTGTGTGTGTCTCATATACTTCTTGTCGATGCAGGCGAACCACAACAACGCACGGTCTTGCACTCCTATTTACAAGAAGATCAGACGCCGCAATTGTGGATTTCTCTGTATTATGTGGATGGTTATCATTTTCAAGTGCTTATTTTCGAGATTTTGGGACAATGCCATTGTTTCTTTCGTGCCGCGGATCTGCCAGAACCTTTACGCCAGTGCTTGATTTGAATGCAAAACAAAGATCCTTCATGATGAAGACAGAGCTTGGTGGTGAAGTCCCCAGCGCATGCTGCCTTGGTGGTGGAGTCCCCAGCGCATGATGTCCAACAGCGTGTCAGAGAGTGAAAAAGAGATTCTGACCGGCTGTGTCTCTTTTTTGTACACAGTGGTTTGACGTATGTGATTGCATTCGGGTTCGTGGGCTCCATCTTGTTTGTTTCATTACTTTGTAGTTACAAATCTGACTGTGCTCGAAATTCGACTGCGCTCCGTCCCGAGGCGCTGGGCATCATGCGCAAAGATGACGCAGCCTGGAAGATCCTCAGGAACTACAAGGTGTCTCGAAGTCGAACGGCACGACAGACCTGTACACAAGAAACGGACTAAACCAAACCCGACCCACCTCCGAATGGAAGATCATAATTAACCGGCTTTTGCTGGCCATCCAGTTACTGTACGTCAGAAAAGAAAATCACCCCCACATCTCCTGAGTCTCCCCTCTGCATTAGAGATCACCTAAGAAAGCTGGAGTGCATTTCTTGGTGACCCCAAATTATATATGTGATGTGCAACTTTCATTGTCGTTGCGAGGGTTGAGAACGAATCCGCTTCAGACAGGCCTGGAAGTGGAACAAGCGTGCAGACAAACTTCTACAGTCCGTGTTGAAGATCCAACGGGTTCGGGCCGCAGAAGTTCAGTATATATGTTCAGTGAAGCTTCAAAAGCTAGCGACTAATGCAATTACACTGCTGTAGCTTGTGCGTTTCAACAGCACATCTATCAATATTCATGTTCACGATGTTGTCCTTCCAACGTGGCTGTAGTGTTGAGGCCTGGCATAGTTCAGTGCACCGGAAGTGGATCAAGCGTTGTGCTCTCAGCTGCGCTCAGGAAAAAACCACAGTTCAGTGGTTAATTTTGAGGCTCTACAGGTCCTGCAATCGCCCGAGGCTGTCACCAGGCGGCCGCTTGCATTCAACGCCATGCTCGTGGCTTTGCCGTGCGGCTGATGCTGGTGCGGAGGGTTGTTACAGAGTTGCCATGCCGGATGCTTTGCAGTATTTTTGCGAGTCTTAGGGCCGAGGGTTGATCTTTGCAGTCAAGCTCTTTGTCTCCTTCACCCAGAAAGTATGATCAGAAGAATTTGGGCACGTCCGTGTGCATTGATTGTTCAGGACCGTCCGGGTCGCCAGCTCACGGCGGAGTGCCAGACTCTTATGGAGGTCCGACCTCCAGAGACTGCAAGGCTGAAAATTCGTATCTCGCAGCAAGGATGTCTGAGTTTTTTCGCATGGAGAACTCTTTTCCCAGCTGAAATCCACCAGAAGGTGATTCAAAAGAAACGTGGATCGCAGTGATCGCAGGGGAGTAGCAAAGGTGTCGCGTCGAAGCCGTCGAAGACCGCACATCCGCCAGGACCTGGTGGCCCGAAGATCGCACATGACGCTTGCACGCGAGTTAAAGACACGGTTTGTGGAGAGACGTGTGGACGTCTCTGCCGAATGCCGGGATGATCAATCTATAAGTCATGTAGTCGCTTGTTATTTGCATAGGTATGGAATTTTGAAGCACTGCACATATGAAAGGTGTCATTTGAAGTGTTAATTTGTTTGTTTGTTTTTGCATCCGGTTGAAATTCTTGGTGCCGCTCATGAGGTCGGAGACCCGGTGGTGGGCTTTGACGGCCGTCCACGGAGCCAAGGCGAGGTTTCTGCTCAGTCAAAGAGGGTCGAAGGGTTTCGCAAAGGGTGTTACTAGTTACTAGTAGTAATGTCCTTGTTGCTAGTAGCGATGCCCTTGTTACTAGTAGCTTCTTGTTACTAGTTTTTGCTTTTTTGAAACCGGAAGACTCAGGGCACTTGGCTGTGGGCTGGCCACAAGCCTCATTGCAGGGTCCAGCTTTGGCACTGTCATTTGTTTCCACCATGCTGAGACAGGTTCGTGTGCGGATGGCACGGCACCGACAGCGTAACCTTGATCGAATTCTTATGCAAGGCGCAAGTTCCTTCACTCTATACTACTTTTCCTGCATAGGCTTGTGAAATGACACCAACCATAAAGTGTGCGCCGACCACCAGCTTTCAATTCAGCAGACATTGCTGCATTCCTTTTTCGGACATCCATGATGTCACATTTCACTGCTGCAATTTCAGTTTTTTGATTTGCAGGTTTGGGTCCCAGATCGAACACGGCAAGACAAATGGACAAGCAGAGGAGGCTTAGGCGGGGAGTGGTGGATATTTTATCATTCCCAATGTTCTTCATTCAGATCCAACATGAATTATGCACATTGACACAAAATTGTAGAGTAGAGCTTTGTGTATGAAAGGATTTACATGCCCAAGGGTTGCAGTTTGTTGGCAGGATGAAGGGAGCGCTGCAGCCAGCCAGAGAAACGGTCTTCGAACCGTTCATTTTCGTTGGGTGCCTAGATAGTCTTTTCAGCTTGATGGCAAGTGTCTGCAATTGGACTGCCAGATTTGTGGACTAAGTTACAGGGGGAAAACAACGATTTCGTCATGGAAGAGCAATCCATGCATTGAGGCATTCCCCCCAAAACACTTGGTGCCTCAAACAATCCGAGCCACGGAATTCAGAACTGAGGCGCTGGCGCGCCTGGACATTCAAGAGCCACGCTATGGCGCCAAACGCTCACCAGTGATGGAGCAGGTGTTCGGGTGCTCGCCAGTGACTGGTGGCGCCAGTGCGCGCAAACATGGAGTCTTCCTATCCAAAGTTTCCACTGCATTCGAAGTCATAACCAGCATGCCTGCTGCACAAATATAATATAACATAATTATATATAGATTTTTATGATTATTTCGTGCTCTCTCTCTCTCTCTCTCTTGCACTTGAAGCCATGTATTGGTTGTGAGATGTTGGCTGGGTGTTTGCTGGCTTTGCAACACGTCTTTGCAGGTCATCAAGGCCCGCAAGGAGCTGGTGAGGCCTGGAGTGAAGTGTCCGTCTCTGAAAGAATCAGCAGACCCGAGAATTGAAAACATTGCTGATAGATTCATATTGATTCTGATGCCTAGAACCAGGTGGCTGCCTGACCCACCACCGCCGCTTCCACACATTGCTGCACGACGCGGCCGCAATGCAGTCTTGAGCTGAGTTTAAACTCAAGGTGAAGACGCTTCTGACTTGACTGTTGCAAGAGCTGGTTACATGAAAACACAGTCGCTCAAATCTTGAGGCAGTCTTTGGAGAGAAGTTGAGCAGCAAAAGTGACAAAATAGGAGAGTAAATCCCTCTCAAATGTATTGAACAGGGGGAAACCGTGAACCTCGGTCAACGGTCCAGTCAACCGAGCGCCTGGTTGTCAGGTCCTGACTCGGCGCCTGGTGAAGAAAGCGCGGCACAGCAAGGCACAGACCCTCGAACCGGAGGACGGGCGCAGCAGACGAATCGACGAACAGGGACAATGAACAGTGAATTTTCCTTTGTTACTAGTAGCGTCCTTGCTCCTTCAGGGTGGAGATAGAACACACTTAGGAAGTGGAGTTACGCACTCCTCATTCAACAAGCTTGCAGCTAGAAGAATGCTAGGAAAGCCTCGTTCGTGTTTGTATTCTACGGCCTGAGACACGTTGTTATATTATTACCCACTCGGCCTTGCGCTCAAGGAATCAGACCCAAGCCCACAGGTTTGAGTGACCTTTTCCATTTACCAGAGGCGGCCGCGTTTTGACTAGGAGGATGAGGTTGACGAGACCTCTGGACAGCTTGTAGTGCAGCAGGACACATCATCGGCGCATGAAGCAAACCAAACATGGCCTTGCTGTGCCTTGCTTTCTCACACTTGCTACGCATGCTATCGCATGCTAGTACTGTGAATCGACTTCAGAGTCCGCTTGAAGCGAACGCATGAATTCATCGAGGAACGGCCGTCGCGCGTGGTCCTCGCACCGGGCGGATCCAGGACGGTGCAGAACTCGACGATGACGAGTTCCAGCACTGGCTGAAACGCACGTCTGGGATCTCAGACGACGGCGCCTGCGGCGCATGCGGCGGATCCGGCATCCGGATCCGGCATGCTCAGCCTATATGTTTTTTGCTTTCTTTGTCAGGTTTTCTCATCGGAGGTGTCTTTTTTTCTCTTTACATGCGAGCAGCGCCGAGAAATGAATCGAGGGCACCAACCGAGGTCCAGTCGTTTTTGTAATAGATTTCAAGGATGAACACAATCTGGTATGAAAAAATATGACATTCATTTTTGAAGTTTGCAAGAAACAGAGAGGACAGCAGGTCCATTTTCGATCTCGGTGCTTCCTAAACCGCTTTCGAACTCTGCGCTCCTAAACCGCCGCCAGAGGGGAAGAACAGGGGGTGCGCAACAATTCTACCTGCCAATTATTTTCATGCACTTCTTTAAGTCTTTGCGCACGTCCGGGCAGCATGAGATAGGGGAGGCAGGAAGAGGCAGGAAGAGGCAGGAGTACCATCATCGGTTGAGAGTCCACCCATAAGGATCCATTGGCACGGCCTTTGTAGCCTCTCAAGCTACCTTGGTACCTTGGTAGGAGTTCATGAGATATACTTGTAATTAAATCCATAGACCGGTACCCCTAGTTCCCCCTAGCTCACTTATGGCGCTTTGTTTAGAGACATACTGTATTTGGATTTCAATCCATGGGATATCCATCCAACCAGGCCCCTGGAAGCTTTGAGGCTTTTGAAGTGTCCGACCATTCCTCGGCAATGTGTACCAAGGTTTGCCGTAGAAAGAGTCCGGCTCCAATCCTGAGCATTTGCCACGAGCTTGCAAACCGCCTACTGGTTGATGATAGTGTTTGGAAGCAATTTGCCGGGAGAGCTCCCGCAAGTGCCCGCTTTGCGTGTCACCTTCCGAATCCACGTTTCACTTCGTTGCAATTGCGTGCGACAGTTCGACTCGCATTACAAACTACAGACTCCAAGTCACCCATGTACCTCCAGAAAACTGAAGAATAGGCAACTGGTAAGAGTCTTGACCAGGGAAGATGCACAGTAGATCATCACAATAGCGGGATACTATAGTACCATGGTTTGCCACTCCACATCAAACATATCTACATTTGAACATAGAAACTCATTGGACAGGAGATGGTTCCATGCTTCCTCCAAAGTACCGCTGTATGACAGTGTTCAAAATGAACATGCTGCACCATGTGTCATCCATTTGCAGCCTACACGTTCAGGCTTATTGTTACCCTTTGTGAAAGAACCACCATAGCAATTGGCAAGAGAGCACTGTCGTGATCTCGTGCATTAGGCCACAGTCTCACTAATGAGCACACCCTGCAGGGGCTGTGAAAGGGTGGAATTGGCTAGCAGGTGTTCCACATAAGACAGCCAATTCCTTTGGAGGATCTCAGGCCAACTCCTTTGCACGTTATGTACATTGCATTGATCAAGATAGGCTCTGCAAAAGCAAGGCGGAAAAAGGATTGCTTAGCTCTGTTTGCTAGACCAGTCAGTGCTACACCCGCAGGGGTCTGGACGAGAACGCAGGACGTATGCATTTCTTCGCGGTGCTCGTCTTCCAAAATCTGAAGTTTCGAAATGAAAGGTGGAATCGGCTTGAAGGAGTTTGATGTGACAAAAAGTGTGGCCTCCACAATGTCGCTATGCACGTGAAAGTGCCCATGCTGCCAGTGCAGCACTCGTGCTGCCAGTGGCCATTTCATGCTAAAGTGCTTCTGCCGGACCTTAGGTTTGATTCCCAGCTGCGCTTTGCTGGGACTGGGAAGCTGGCTGCAACCCAGAAACAAGGAACTGCTTCCTGGCTGTCTCTGGGAATGTCGCATTGCCAGTGGCCCGGCCGAACGCTTCAGCAACGTGGAACGGACATGTTTGAGGCGCAAGTCCCAGCGAAGCTGTAGGAGCCCTGTGGGTCCGGCATCCAATTTTGGCACTGACGACAGATGCAAGTGGTGAACAAACGTTCACTGCCTTGTCCTCCGAAGCCAGCGTAAGAAGTCCTACGAAATGGAAAGGCCGCGCAAAAGCAAATCCACAAAGCACAAAGCAAGAGACCAAACTGGAGCAATCAACCAACAAGAAGCACGACACGAGAACAAGATTGGCCAAGAAGAGGAGGCAAGTTAAACACAGCAAAGCAGCATGAGAAGTACGCGAGAAAGCCGCCAGCCAAAAAATAGAGAGAGAGAGGGAGAGAGGGAGGGAGGGAGGAGGGAGGGAGGGAGGGAGGGAGAGGGGGAGAAAAAGCACTGATAAGAGAAGTCAAGCAAGCAAGAAAAGCGGTAATCAATGCACAAAGTTCAGGACGGCAAAAACAGGCAAGCAACAATAGGCGTTAAGGGAGAAATCCGGCACAACACATTGAAACAATTGCATTGATTGTTTCATATTGTTTCTTTTTTTGTTTGTTTTCTTTTTTGTACGGCATTCAGGTGTTTGTTGCTGTTTCTTTGTCAAGATTTACTTTTTTGGACTCCCTCACAATGCCTAGGGGAGCTCCACCCTGACATTGCAAGGAAGGCCACTTTCACCAGCCAAACATCTCCCAAGTTTCTTCTATTTTTATCTTTCTCTATATGATCAATAGAGTTGCTATTGGGGTGGGTGCCGGGGGGTTGTAAAGGAGGGGGAACCTGTGAGAGGCGGCTGTGTGTTTGTTCTCTCTGGGCAGAAATCCTTTCGGCCTCATAAATGCACGAAAGAAGTGTGCTGCCAATTATATACTTGGTTTGCCTGACCTTCTTCCGCAGCGCTTCCTCGGATATTATTCTGTCTTCCACTCCCCCTAGCCGTTGTAACGGCCCTTTGCCAATAGCTCCGCACACCAGTCGACCTCAAACTCACTACCTCCCATGCTTTTTGAAGCCACCCGAGCTTGGAGGCTTTGGCTTACGACACCTCCTCCACCATTCGCCAGCCTCCTCCAAAGGTCCTTAACCCCATCCCCTCGCACGATTCGGACGGACCAACTTAGAGACCGGCTGCGGGACCCCCTATGCCAGCCCAGCGACACTGACGACCTATCGACGAAGCTGGCCGCCTCACCAACTCAACTGGTTTAGCGCCACTGGTTTTGCACAAAGGGGTGCATTCTTGGGCCGCGAGAGCCAACGGATACACCCAAATTCTTCGCCTGGTTAACGACCATCCGAGCGGCAACGCGACGCGCACGAGCTGACCTCACCTCCATTGCTGAAACCACTGCACAGCTTGCGTCTCTGTGCAGCCGAGAACTTCTGCAGTTTCAACAGGACAAATTCATTTCTTTAGGAAGGAGTGGAACTGAAAGGGCCAAACCCAAAAAGCTCCATCGCTGTTTGAGCGAGTGGGTAGCTTTCGATGGCTCCTGCGGTTTAGCTACACGGTGTCACAGTGTCAAGGTGCTGGCACCAACATCTCGCTACTTTCCGAGCCGTACCAGCTGTTTACCGAGCTTACCAGGGCATGTCCGATGCCATTACCACGGAATCCACGGAACTGTTTGGGCCTTTGGGGGCGTTGCCGTGTTGCCATGAAGACTGTGCAGCCTTGTTTGCATTCTGATCGTTTCTCGCCAGTCTTCATGTCCGTCGTAAATGGCCTCATCCGTGTGAAATGCTACGCAGCATACCCCTTGGAATTGCATCTCAATCGCGTTGTCAGAAGAGGCCAAACAAGACTGGCTTCAGTTCAATTTCAATGCCACATGCTCATTTTGTGACAATTCTCTGAAACTGATGGAACTTAACCCAGCACGTCGAACGCGGTGATCAGTTTCAACCTGGGTTCGTGGTTGCAAATCCGCAGGGAAACATTTGCCAAGGTATTCGTGAGTATCTTTCAATTTCCCTCAAAAATAAAAGACTCGACCATGCCATCCGCAATGTCGTAAGTAGGAGAAGTCAATGATTGGGTCGTGAGGATTCCAGTTTTGGATGTGATGCGCAGCCCAATTCGGTGAAGTTCACCGAGAGCTTCCAGCATGAACACCAAATCTTGCCAGGAAACTGCATAAAGACACACATAATCAGCATACCGCACACAGGTCAGGTTCTCGTTCGTGTTCAAATTCAAGCCACGCTTTCCAATCCGCATATTTTTTTGACTCTGCGTCAAATTTTGAATGGTGTTTGACAATTGATGGATTTTTGGCCAGTGTAAATTGCACGCAGCAAGTTTATGTAATCTGGCTCGCTTTGTAGGGTGGTGAGTGGTGAGCAAACTGTCTTACTCGATTCGGTCATCAGCTTTTCTTATTCCATGCCCACAATCCAAATGGCGCATCCCCATTTCACACATTTTCTGGAATTTGCCTGCCAACCACACGTCTCCAAGAACTTTTGCTGATGTTGGCATGAAGTTCAATGATTCCAAGTTCCTCTTCGCACCAAATCTCACCTCATCAGGCGAGGGGTGCCATGTGAGCCAGGGGCCTCCAACATTCGCTCCAGTTTTCACAGTCTCATCTTTTGTTCTTTCATCTGTCCTTCAAGGGCATGCAAACGGTTGGAGATTTGTGTGTGCTGAGATTGGTCACCTGCATTTGCAACGGGCCCCCTTAAGCGCGACATCATCGACAGGTGTTTCCGGCACTGTTTCGTCTTGGAGTTCGTCAATTCATGAAGGGGTGATGTCAGGTGTGTTGTTCGCCATGAGTACGAGTTTTGACCTTGAGCCAGCTTGTGCCAAAATTGTTTGAACCAAGACGGGGCATCCCCCCCGGAATTTGCATTCCCCCTCTTCGAAGTTGGGCCTGACCTGCAGCAACACTCGGATCATCGGACTGCCCGATAGGAACCCCCACCCACCACAACAAAAGTTGTTGTTATGCCACACCCACTTGCGGACAATTCACGATCCTGCACCTCTCAGCCCTTCCACGTATGTGGGGTACCCAGGTCTGCTATATTATGTTATGTATGCAAAAAAGTGAAATGATGACACGATCTAATAAGTGAATGGACAACACGTGCACAAACACAATGAGTGAGTTGTTGTTATGCCGAACACCGATGGATAAAGTCCGGCTTTGCAATTGCACAGGGTTCCGCAATTAGGATTCTGCAACTGTTTGTTTGGGTTCCACAATTGGACTTCGCAACTGGGATTCCACAACTGGGGTTCTGCAACTCGGATTCTGCCCTCAGAATCCAAGTTCCGGAAAGTTGAGCGGCGAAGGGGGCATCGTCCGCAGTTGCTTATGTGGGCATCGTTCGGGGCGCTGTCGTGTTGGAGGTTCCCATATGTTGCCATCGTGTGGAATCACACAGCTTGCCTCCCACCCAAAGTTTCAGTGACATATTCATATTTTGGATCACGTTTTTTTCGGGATCCACTCGTCGCCTCGCCGCGCTTTGTTTTAGAAAACGATGTCGCTTGGCCCTGCCCTTCACGTCGCCTACTGCCAGCTCAACAGTTTGGAGCAAAACTTTGTCAGTCGGTTTTGGTATCTTGACTCTTGACCTACTATTTTGCCTGTTATGTTTCCTCCTCTTGTTTTTTCAAATTGTGTGCTTTGTCGGTAGACATTTTTGTTACACTTGCATGCGCGTCAATCGGCACAAATCTATCCCACAGCGACCAGCACAAAACCACACCTTCGCCGGTTTTTGGAGGCAGCGCCCCAGCGGATGACGGAGCAGGCGAAGCCTCGTACTCCGGAAAGCTGGTGCGCACCCGTCCCATTAGACCTGCCCTCAAATGGACAGAAACCTTTTGGAGCACGGACGTCCAGCTCCTCTCTGTAGAGTTCTAGCAACCAAACACCGGACCTGTTGTTTGAAGGCGGCTTGGGAGTCCTATCCACATTGGCCAAGGGAAACGGACAATCCTTCAGCATCCTTCAGCTGAACATGTCGGCCTGCGATCTTGCGATAGGCCAGGCGTTACGTTCGTACAGGCTGCGTTGGTTGATGCACATACCGGGCCGCGCCCTGACCAGAGCATTTGACCCCTGTCGCGGTCAGCGGTCCACGTTGGGCCCGCATTTTTGAAGGTAGCGTGTGAGACACCGACCATAGTCGCAAATGGCCGAAGGCAAAGGTGCGAACTAGAGGAGCGACAGTTCAAGATGCGATCTGGCGGGGCCTCCTTCTCCGCCTTCTCCGCCTTCCGGGCACGGATGGCCGTGATGCAAAAAACCAGGCGCCAGCTACGACTCGAGGCATGGAGTTCGTCTCCGTCAATGCCCCCATGCCTACTGAGGGCGACACCGAGGTGGAACCAGTTCCCATCACGGAAGAGGACGAACTTGTCGTCCCCAACAGCCCTATTGATGATGAAGGGTACATGAACGATCTCATAAAAAAAGAACCATATCGAATCAGCTGTCAAGCAAGGATTCGAGAACGTGGACCAGCTTGATGATGATCCAGATGAAGAATTCCTATTTAAGGAACCCATTCTCACGGCCATTCCGATGGAACTGCGACAAGAATCTTGTCAAGTCACAGGAGTGACGTATCAGCTGAGGAAAAATGCCGACCAGAGCGATATCATCCGGATCTTCATGGACGAAGAAGACATCCTGAGCTCACCGGCGAAGCCCTCAGACGATTTCAAGAGGTCACTCGATTCAAGAATGACACGGACTTGGGCAACAAGATTGTGGTGGAGAAGAAGCCAAAGGCAAAGGCACAGCCAAAGTCGCCAGCGCCGAAATTGCCTGATGAGCAGCCTGAACCGGCAAAAGCACGCCCGGCGGGAGCTGAGGCCGATGTGGAAATGAAGACAACAGACGCTACGCAGCCCAAAGTAGCAAAACGCCCGGCGGGAACTGTGGCCTCGGAGACAGCTGCTGCGGCAAAGCCTGGTGTCAAGGCTAAGGCAATGCCGCGGGCCCCTCCGATGCCAGTTGTGTTTTTTCCGCTCAGCTCCCAGCATTGACGGATTACACTATAAGGTGTACAGTTTCATCAAGCGCAAGTATGCTGTCAACTTGACGAACGATGAATTCCCATCGTGTCACCACATCAAACCACAGATCTATGCTGGAGACGACAATTGCGCCAAGGGGGCTTTGTTCGGTGGAAAGTACCAATATACACCGCTGAGGATCAAGGCGGTCCAGAACCACAATGAGTGGTCGTATAGCACCGTGCAGGATGCGCTTCCGGAGCACGAATGCTTTATCTTCCTTGACGAGGAGTATGACACTGAAGGGTACAAAGAGGGCCGATTTCCCCGAGTTCCTCGAGGTGCGCTTGGAAAGCTTGGTAGCGTCGCTCCAACGATTGTCTACCATTACACGCACCAATCCGCCTTCCGCGACATCATCAACGTGGGATTGGCCCCAGGCGGCAACAGGACTGGTGCATCCCCGTTTTTCCTTTACAAAATCAACCTACCTGGGTAACAAAAAGAGCTTCGATATTGCAAGAAACAATTGTTTCCAGGTACCCGTTTTTGCGGGGGTAAGGAGGTTGATTTTGTAAGGGCAGCATTCTTTCTTGGGTCTGTTGATTTTGTAAGGAATCGATATGTTGGTATGGATGTCAAAAGTGCCGCACTGGTGACGGTGGGGTCCTTGATCCTATACAAGTTTGAGGGTGGGGCGGTTGTCATGGACAGTCGATCCTGTAATCGATTGACCTGCTGTAAAGCATGAACCCTTGATTTTGTAGTGGGTTGAGCTGCCGTAGAACATGGTCTCATAAATTCTCAATAATTCGCATGATCGTTCATATGTGTTCACGGGCTTTGAGGTTCAACTAATTTGTTTACAAAATCAGAGGCACCAAAAGAACACCCAAGGGCACTTATACAAAATCATGCTTCCCAGCCTCAGTGTCCTCGTGGGAATAAAGCAAAATATAGCTAGGCTGTGTGGTACGAACTATGATATGTACAAACTTGTAAAGAAAGGCCTGCCATTTGAAGAGTTGGTGGTGACTTGCATTTGCATTTCTTTGTTTGTTTTTCTTTTGATGGCAGGTGCGGGAACCCCAACATCCATGATCAAGGTTTGTTCCCAGATGTTCCAAGCATTGTTCAATCATGTTCAATCTATCTGTTGATCTCTTGCAGTTGCTCGCATGCCAGAAGTGATCTGCGGGACATTGCGATAACATTAAAAATGAAAGATAAGAAAGGAAACGTGATGACGAAGAGTGAGAGCTGTGAGACGAATCGTATCGCATCGTATCGTATCGATGAGGTCGCGCCAAATCTTGTCCAATCCAGGTTTAATGATTGAGATTTTGTATCTAGTTTGAGGCCTCGGGGTGGTTGATTTTGTAATTGTACTGAGCCATGTCGACAGAGTGCCTATGATTTTGAAAAGACTGTATCTTGAGACTGGGACAATTGATTTTGTAATATCGGCTGGAGAGTTGTCCCTTGCCTGCGTCCTGGGGGGTTTGATTTTGTAAACCTTTTCAGGTTGGCGAGCCTGGGGTGGTTGATTCTGTAGCACATTTCCCTTACAAAATCAACCACCCCTACATACTCCAGAAATTCGATGGAGGATACTGGTGCCAAGTACACCTTCCTGACGAAAGAGGATCCATGGACCATTTCCGGAACAGACTATGCTGCCATGGCCGCTACCCGTCCAGTTTGCGTAGCTTTGGGCATGCAGCATCTCCTCAATGGCCATCGCCTCATCGAGACAACCGCTGATTGGGTCCCCAACCGCTTCGTCGTCTACGTCTACGACATGCAGGCGCGCAGCTACTCCTTTGCGAACCATGTCTACGCACACCTTCATGGTGAGCGCAGCGGTAAGTCAAAGGCCTTTTATGCTGCACGCACCGGGGGGCCGGATGCCGATGATGAAGTGACAGTAATGAGCCCATTTGAGAAGTACACAACTCGTGTTCTCGATGATTATGAGAAGTGGTGTGGCAAAGTGGGTGCCTTTTCACCCTCTGTCTATGGCGAGGTCAACCGGTTACATGAGGTCAAAGATCAGATGATCAGTGGGAGAAACAACCCCGACCTCGAAGTGTACGAGGTCACCTATCAGGTCCGCAAACCAGATTTTCATGCCTATCGCAACAAGGTGTCGCCCGAGACCATGTTGCCCAACTACAATCGACCTCGCTTCGATTGGCGTGAGGCACATCCTGAAAAGGAAGGATGTGGCAAGACCAGGTGGCTCGTGGTTGAGGGGATCCAGATGCATGAAGAGAAGTGCCCAGTCTGTACTCAGATGTGCGCCCACGGGATGATGGCCTGTCTGAACTGCGGGATTTTCCTCCATGGTTGTTGCCATGACCGTGAACCTTTCATCCAAGGACCTCACCAAAAACAGCTTCGCGTGACCAATGTTGGAAACACACTGCTCCGATCAAAGCCTGCAAAGATGCCTTTTCTCACCTTAAGAAACTCTTGTGGTTCTTGTGCCTCCATGGGCCACGAAATGTAAAAAACCAATGTGATCGAGGCAGACATGCGAAAATGAAACTGTGCATTCACAGGAGGGAACTGCGAGAACGCCAAATTTACTGGGCGCCTTCCTGCCACCAGGGCAGGCAGCAATGGCGACCCGAGTCCACTTCCAGTCCTGTACACCTGCTGCCTTGCCCACCCCGCCCACCACCACAAAACACGGGGCGGAACACACGCAAGGGGGCTAGCAGCACATGGAAGACAAAAACCTTTGATTTGATTATATATTCCAATGGACGTGGTTTCGGCCACAAAGGTGGTGAACTTGGTAGCGCAGCTTGCTGACGAGTGGACCTTGGAATGATGCCTGCCAGGTTTAGCCGAGGGGGGCCGTGTGTGGACGACAATATACATATTTCCTGAGTGTTGTAAGCTCATGTAGAGCGCCTCTGTTGTTCTAACTGCACTTCAAGACATGCAACTATGACTATAACGCACGTCTTTTTGGTTTTTGTGTAGTCAATGACATGTGATGTTTTCGAGTTTATGTTTTGAAATTTTACCTGAGACGCTTGATCGGTGATTCGTTTAGACTGGTGCGTGTGCACTGCAACCTTTCAGTTTGAGATACGTGATGCAAACGTGACGCGCAAAACGAAGTGGGTGCAGAGATTGAACTGTAGGACGGACACGAAGTAAATAACAACTTTGCAGTCACTGCTGTGCGTTGACGGGGCAGTTCACTGGTCCAGATCTGCGTTGGCTAATGTTGATATCGCCTCATTTTGGCTAGCCAATGCTTAGGTCCATACGACCCGAAACCAG
The DNA here is from genome assembly GCA_963970005.1 of Durusdinium trenchii. Lineage (NCBI taxonomy): Eukaryota > Dinophyceae > Suessiales > Symbiodiniaceae > Durusdinium > Durusdinium trenchii. The sequence continues at coordinate 205,685 of CAXAMN010013780.1, forward strand.
CTGGAAAACCACAAGCCGTGAATAAAATGAAGTGTTCAACCACTGATGTTTCTTCAACCGTTTCCAGCCTGCACAATCCAAAGTGGGAACCGAATCAGGTGGACATCCCTGTTGGTAGGCATATCAGATTTCTACTTGTGCTTTTCGCTAAGAGAGCGCCATGCCGCTGGATTTGTGCAAAACCCCGTGGAATGCGCAGAAAATCTGCGAGGAGGTCCGAATGCAGAAACTGAAGCAAACATTGAAAGGGACAACCAGTTCAAATATGGTTTCTGACCGCATAAAGGCTTAACTTTATGGCTGTGCCGAACAAAAATCTTCACGATTCGATGTGAATATTCAGGGTTTGGAATCAATTTGACCCGGCAACCGGCACAAGGCCACGATGAAGGAGATCAATGCAGAGTTGCGGAGGGCTATAAATCGAGGAGGGTTGCGTGCTGTCTTGGAGAAAGGGCACGAGTCACAAAGGGCTAGCTTCATGATAAGTGATAACGATTAACGATCAAAAACCTTTGAGATCCGACACGCGGCGTTCCACAGGAGATCCTGTGCCACGGGAGTGCAAACTGCAAACACCGGGAGAACAGGTGGAACTCATGGGGATGCGAAACCACGAGTGTTTGCAGCGTAGCAAAATTGAGCCAGCTGACTTGGTTCAAATGGACTCAGTCCTTTTTTTAAAGGTGTGATTCTGGCAAGTTTCTGGCAAACACTCCAGAAGTGTTTGTTTGACACATTGAGGCCACAAGCGCGAAACATGAATTTTGCACTTTTGTTTGTTGTGTTTTTATCCTTTTTGTTTGGCACGCTTTATGTCCCTGACATTGAATGCACGACGAGGGCGTTTGCAAACCTTTAGGATCTTTAGGTCTACCTAAACCAAGAACGTAGGCGAACATTTGTGCAGTGTTGCCGATTGTTTCACTTAGGAATGGTCGACCCGGTGAAGTGTTGAGCCGTGTTGCAGATGAGCACGGTTTCCTCATGGTGCCTCGTTGAATGCAAAGAATCACCAGCAAATTCATGAAATTTGTGCACAAACTGGGATTCCAAAGAATATCTGTTTCTTGAATTTGCGAATGTGTTTTGTTGCGATGTTTGAGACATAGTTTTTTTTCTGCGACGTTTATTCCTGAGGTTCGGGTTCAGATGCCAGAGGGCCCCAAGAACATGCAACTCGCAAAGAGAACATGCAAATTGATAATCATGTTCATTTTTTTTCAAATCGCCTCTGGAACAAGTGACTGCGTTAAGCAACAGCATGCTGTATTTACAAATGTGTTTTTCAGTGCAGCCTGGTAACATTCGCAGCTGTTGTGCATGAACTATAGGAAAGTTCAGCCAAGATGCTTGAAACCTATCAGGCTTGGGCAATCAAATTGAAGAACCACTTGAACAGATGACATGCAATTTTTTTTTTTGCTACGAGGGTCGAACACGGTTTAATGGAGTCAAGAACTCCAGGCACCCAAAGGATGGAAGGACACGAGGTGCTCGACTCACAGGCCGAGAGAGGATGAGTGATGAGTGTGCAAAGCTTCTTGAAACAGAATTTTCGGTGAACAGGAGAATGAACAGATCAAATCTTCAGATACACCCAACAGTGTAAAGTAATCATTCAAAAAGATCTCATTTGTGCAGGCTTCATTGTGGATCCGGAAGTGCAGTCTGCACATTGTCGGCATTGAATCTTTTCGGACAAATGTGCGCAGAGTGAGGGCCCACTTTCAGATGAACCAGGTCCCATTCAAGGCTGCTTTTAGGGTTTGGGTCCAATTGAGCTGGTCGGTGCTTTGAGGAGCTTTGTTGTTTTGAGATCCTGTTTGAACACACGGAAAAGAAGACATCAAACGCGACCCTTTACGCCGTTTACGCCAAGCGACCGGCGTGACACCAGGTTCTTTCTTCAAGGCCTGCAACGGCGAGTGCGGTGCAAAGCGTTCTGCGCAGCTGGACTGTGAATGTAGATCTTTCCGATTTGGGAAAGGGAGCATTCGGGCGACAGGAATAAGGACATGAAGTGTGGGGGGGCTAATTGAAGGCACCGGCAGGCAATGCACTGCCAGCATTGTTTGCGGTGATGCGTGCAGTGGCTGCATCAGGAGGAGGAGGAGGTGGAGGAGGAGGAGGAGGAGGTTTGAAGGTGCTAGCAACTAGATGGTCACGACGCCCCGAGGTGCCTGGCATTCTTTTGCATTGTGTAAAATTGATTCTTAACATTCCGCACATCAGCGTGTCAAAAATGCAAATCAGCGTGTCAAAACTATTCCTTTTCACCGCTCAGGTGCGAGCTTTCCAAGTGCACTAACAAACTACGCTGTCGGCATTCTTTCCTGTGAGAGTCCTTCTATAAGGTACACCCTTAATTGCAATACTGGATAGCATGCTAAGGGGGAAGATCGTCCCCCTGACCAAACGGACGAAGACACAGGATTCTCTTCTCTTCTCTTCTCTTCTCTTTGCAGGTTCAGCCGCATGTTCAGTGACAACTAGCGAGTCATATCTTTTGTGACACTTGCGAGCCTGACGCGTGTGATTTTTCGGCATGCTCTATGATCTCTATGTCTTGATGCTGCCAAGGTACTCAAACCCCATTGGTTGCAGACTCGGTTTTGTCAAAGGCTTCGCCCTTGGCGCCCCTCAGCTACTTGGACATTAAGCATTGGTTCAATCCAACTTGTTTCATGAAAGCTTATTGGAGGAGTTGCCGCTCTAGTGCTGCTCCGGCGAGTGTTGTCACGTCAAGCCAGAAGCCAGTCCACAAAGCGCACGTTCAAGGTGAAACGAATGCAGAATGAGGAGCTCTGAGGCACTTGGCCTTAGGTCTTTGCATCAATGTTGTCTGATTTTTTTTTGGGCGTGTTGTATGTGAATAATATATATATATATATATGTTTTTCCGCCAAACAGTGTGGGCACACTGAGGGTTTTTACGGTAGTAAAGCAGCTGGTTTCTTAGATCGCTGAAGCGCCGGCGTGAACGGCTAATTCATTGCTATTTACAGTGCATTCATGCCTCTCGAAAGCCTCGAAGTGCATTTCGACTGCGCAGGCTCGCAGAATCTGGGAGGCCCGCGGCGGGTGCTTCTGGCGACTGCGCTCTCGTTGTGGTGCCGTGCGCATTTTCGCACATGGGGTCACTTTTCGTGGCAGGCGCAAGGGAAACCTCGTGTTTTGGTGCTCCAAAGTCGACTTCTCGTGACAGGTGCAAGGGATCGGAGGTGTTTTACTTCGAAATGCAGTTTTCGTGGCAGGTGCAGCACTTTGGACATGGCGGTGATCGTCGAGGAGTTCAGATTTCGTGACAGGTGCAGTAAATGGTGACTTTTAGACACGTTTGCAGATTTCGTGGCAGGTGCAGCACGTTCGACGCGCAGATTTCGTGGCAGGCGCAGCACTTTGTGAACCTCGAAGAGCAGATTTCGTGGCAGGTGCAGCGTTTGGTGATCCTCGATGTGCAGATTCGTGGCAGGTGCAGCGCTTGGTGAACCTCGAAGTGCAGATTTCGTGACAGGTACAGCACTTTGTGACCTCGAAGTGCAGATTTCGTGGCAGGTGCAGCACTTGGTGAACCTCGACGCGCAGAGTTCGTGACAGGCACAGCACTTTGTGAACCTGGATGCGCAGAGTTCGTGGCAGGTACAGCGCTTTGTGAACCTCGACATGTAGAGTTCGCCACCCAGGTGCGCTCTGGTCACTGTGGGCAACTCACTCACTCACTCACTCACTCACTCATTCATTCATTCGTTCGTTCGTTCGTTCGTTCGTTCATTCACTACCTGACTGTGTTCTCAGATGTGTGCTCTCCTTGGTCTTCTGCTTTTTCATTCGCACTCTCATTCACAAGCATTCTTCCTTTGACTCAAGCTTGCATTCATTGTCACACTCTCACTCATCCACACTCGCTCACTGATTCGCTCACGTCCTGCGTGTTCCGGTGTTTGTATTCTCAGATGTGTGATCGTCTCGCTTGCAGATCTGCCCTCTGTCTCTTCTTACGCTGACTACATCCACTCTCACTCGGACTCTCTCGCTCTCACTCGCACTCACAACGCCCACGCTCATTCTCACTCAGGCTCATATTCACTCGCTCACTCCCTCACGTGCTGCGTGGTTTGGTGACTGTGCTCTCAGACGTGTGATTTTTTACACTTCTGTAGACCTCTGAAACTCTATCTTGTTCTCACGTGTGTGCTTCTAGAGCGATCTGGCGCGGTTACACCCAGCTATTCTTCTATCCGACGCACCTGGCGTGGTTCCACCCAGGTACTTTTGGCATAGCTTGGTTTCTTGGCAAAGAAAACGCGCACTTACACTTATTCACTCTCCACTCCTCACACACTCCCTCTCACTCTCACCCTCACATTCATTTGATTGCAATACAGCTGGATAGCGGTGACAAAAGTGTCTCTCATATACACTCCACACTGTTTGGGGTCTTTTGCCGGGATAATTAACTTAAGGGGGTAGGCCGTAGAGGTAATAGCTAGGTAGCTAGTAGGGAGAGGTAGCTAGTATGCAGCTACTTAGGACAGGATAGCTCACGCTTCTTCAAGGAAGCGCTCGCACTAATGATTAGTAAAGGTTTCTATACTTTGAGTCAAACTTAACATTAGAGGTCTTGCACCAATGTTGTTTGAAAGGAGTCTTCCCCCCCGCTCTTAAAGTCTTATTTGCAGCAGCAGGTATTGAATGGTGGTTTAGCCCGAGGCTTGTCGGATGTCTGATTCACAAGCATTTTCCTGGAAATCCCAGACCTGATGCTTCACAAGGATTCTAACACACAAGGCAACCTTTTTCCAAATAGCAACGGGGAATACAGTCTACGCGGGGAATAGCCCAGCACTCACACACGCACACACTTAGGATAGGGTGTACTGAACTGAAAGCGGTGCCACACGCCGGCCTAGGGTTCCAATTCCTAAGGGAACAAGTACGAACCACGGGAACCTGGAGGACTTTAAGAGGAAAGAAGGCCCAAAGCGGAAGAAACCCATCGACGATCGCGGATCGAGCAGGCTGACGACGTTCGTTCATGTCTGCCGAGTGCATTAGCCCTTTACCAAAGGTTTAAAAATTGTGCAGGTACAAGTGGTTGATCAGACCACTCATCCGCCGAAATGCCATAGCTTCGTTGGACTTTCTCGTCTCTCCCTACCCCTCCCTCTTGTCGGCACCTTAGCTTGGGATGCTACTAGGGGCTCCTGGCCTTCCTATTAGGTGTTAGGTGTTTCTTTGACGCTACTAGAGGCTCCTGGCCTTACCACTACTTGGGGACGAAGAGTCTCACACCACCTATGGCGCGGAGCTTAAAAATCTTGCCTCCCCTCGGGGAGGCGTGTGTGTGTAACCCTTGGAATCATAGGGATCCAGGAAGGTGTTCCCAGCTACGACGCAAGCGTCCAAGGACACACCAAAGGAAGAGAGGAGAAGGTTCCCAGCTATGACAAAAGCATCCAGGGACACCCAAGGAGGGAGGAAGGAGAGAGAGAAGGAAAGAAAGAAAGAGAGAGGGAGAGAAAGGGAGAGGAGAGAAAAAGAAAAAGGCAGGTGTTCCCAGCTACGAACAAGCGTCCAGGGACACACCAAAGAAAGAGAGGGGTGATCCTGAGTGTTGCATTCAGGAAAACTCCAGGAAGCAAAGAAAGAAAGGGGGAAGGGAAGGGGGAGAAGGGGGCTAAGGTCGCGACAGGTTCCAATGAACCTTGAACAAACTTCGGTCGCTGCGACCACGTACGGCTTGCCCAGGGGCTGCCATCTTTGACCGCTACGGTCACGTAAAGGCATGAGCCAGCTTAGAATTCCAAAGATGGGACAAAATCATCGTACGTACGGCCTAGGCCACCTACGCTCGCTGCGAGCTGCTCTGTATCCGGGCAGTGGATACGTTCGACGTACACCCGTTCGACGGGTCCACGGGAGGCACTCTGCGGGCTCATCCCGGGTTGGCACGAGGCCAAACACACTTAGGATAGGGTGTACTGAACTGAAAGCGGTGCCACACGCCGGCCTAGGGTTCCAATTCCTAAGGGAACAAGTACGAACCACGGGAACCTGGAGGACTTTAAGAGGAAAGAAGGCCCAAAGCGGAAGAAACCCATCGACGATCGCGGATCGAGCAGGCTGACGACGTTCGTTCATGTCTGCCGAGTGCATTAGCCCTTTACCAAAGGTTTAAAAATTGTGCAGGTACAAGTGGTTGATCAGACCACTCATCCGCCGAAATGCCATAGCTTCGTTGGACTGGATAGGCAAATCGGCTCCAGTCCCCCTGCTACACAAGGAAAACAACTGTGAAGCGAAAACAATCCGAAAGGATCCCTATGATTCCAAGGGTTACACACACACACACCCCAAGCAGACATCCAAGACTAGACCACAGTAGGGGAGAAAGGAAAGCAGGGAGAAATATTCACACTTATATATATACTCGAAAAAACATTTTTGCAAGTTACTTTGAGATCTTTGAGAGGCCACGGGGCTGCCGCATTTTAACATGATGTTGACGCGCTTTGGTATTTGCTAGTTTCACAGCATGCGCAGACTTGGCCAAGTGACTAAGTGGTTTGCGTTTGTGCTGTCTCACTCATAAAATCTATCTTGCCCTGGCCTGCATGCTGCAATGCAAGGAGCAAACAGTATGTTGGCAGAAAGATTGTTTCAATCTCCCTGACCCTGGCTGTCGAATTGCGCAGTTTTGCAGCACAGCCAGACCCAAGAGCACACCGCTGCTCGCAACAACATCTCCCAAACAAGTTTGCGTGTGATTTGGCATGTCCGGGCCAAAGGATCTTGTGCTCATCCCGCCTGCTAGCTGCTAGATGTTCAGCCATTGCACACGCAGAAGCCCCATCGCAGGTGCGCGTCGAAGCTGTTCAATGGAACGCGTCCTCGCCAAAGGTGAGGTGACGTGCACTCTTGAAGTCCCAACTGAAAACTGATCATGTGCGCTGGAGAGGGCTGCTTGTGTCATGTGCTTGTGACGTTTTTTCTCCCGATGCCACTCTTAAAGCTCGCTGCCCGCAGGTCTTGACCCGAAAGCCGAAAACATTCTGAACAGGTGATAGAAACTGAACAAACTTTGCAGCCAGTATTTCGTAGTGTGCTAGGCTTGCATATGGTCCATTGGGTCTTTAGCTATATAAAGTGCGCCACAGTCCCCAGTCAAATCGGTCAGTGCGTCTTGCCAAGTTGCATTGGCTGCAGTGGCATGTTCGCCATACAAGAGCTAATTTGGAGCCGTGTTAGCGCGTTGACGCTAGAGCTTCGCTAGAGAGATCAGGAATCTCCAACGCCAGGGAGTTGTATGTAGATGAGCTGATCAAGAGCTGCTGGATTTGAAGCCGAAGCATCTCAACGGATTGATCACTCATGCAAGTAGGCAAGGATCCGGCTGCCCGAGGTGCCGCTGGCACGGACGAGTGGCCCACAGGCAAGGAGAGGAGCCAAAACGGAAGGCCAGAAAGACAGTGAAGCAAGCCCCCAGGGACAAACCAAGGCCAAGACCAGGAAGGTGAGGGCGGTGGCAAGAATGGAGCGGACCTCAGTACGTTGATGAGGGACAAAGGCAGTGGGCATAGATTCTTGAGCCCAGAAAAAACCGGTCAGTCTCACTTCTACGAGTTCATGGCAATCTCAAGGGCGGCAGGCTCTCTTTCAAGCAGAGGGCAGAGCGTGCGGGGTTGGAGGCCATTGGGCGCACGGTTCACTCTGGAGGGACAAACCCCGACCTTCATCACCGTGCGATCTTGCCAACACCACCTACGTGGTTGCCAGAGCAGAAGGCATCAGTGAGCCGGTCAGGGTGGAGAAGGCATCCGACTACACAGGGCATTGTTGGCTGACTTCACCGGATCTTCCAGCATCTCCCACGGATTTGCTTCCAAGGGAGATACTGCTTGGCCCTCAACATCCCTTACCCTAAGAATGAGAAGGTGTTCCAATGGAACTAGACGGCGTTGTCCCTCTATGGTTCACAAAATGTGGAGCTCTTCCGGAGCTTCTGGCCTCCAGGCCCGCTCCTAGTGCAGGCGCGGCCTGGACTCTGTTTGATCATCACGCTGCGAGAAGGCATTGAGTTGCCTGATGGCAGCAGAGTGACAGAGCTGACCACGTCTGTTCGTAGCCAGCTTGCAGCAAATGGATGGCTGAGAAACCAGGGCGTGTCCTTCGATGAGGTCTTCCTTGCTAGCCCTCCAGATCTGGACAGGACCAATCAGATCCTTGCTCAGTATAGAAGGCACCCTTTTGCAATACCGCCTCTCAGAAACCATCAACATGGTCAGCTCGAGGCTCAGCAGGTCACTTCAGCCAGCTTCTATGAGCCGGTCGAGCACCACAGGGCCATGCCAGCCCAGCTGATGTTGGCAGTCCTAGCGACATGCCTGGTATGGGGCTGGACTGGCGAAGCCGCGATTTTCGCGATGTGCTGGGGGATGCTCCTCCGAGCTGGGGAGCTGATGAGCGCCAAGAGGCGAGACATCATCTTTCCTCAAGATGTCCGCTTCTCTATCGAACATGTCTCGATTCGCATCATGGAGCCCAAGACGAGGTTCAGGGCTGCTCGTCACCAATGGAGCAAACTAGAGCCTCCGGACCTCATACAAGTTGCACGGTTGGGAATTGGCAAACTGATGCCATAGGAACCAGTTTGACCAAGTTCACCATCGACTCTGAGGCACAGGCTGCTTACCAGACGCAGGTGGAGGTGGGTCTCCTTGAAGGTACGCATGACAGATATCTCGAAAGAAGGTCGAGAGACGATCCTGACAGCCAGAAGCTTTCCCGCAAGTTCTGCAGGTGAGCCAGGGCTTCTACGAGATGCTTCCCGGAAAAGGCATGGCATACCCTGTTGAGGCAGCGTGCGCAAGGAGTCGATCCGACAGCATCAAAGGGGCGGACGGGATACAGCGCAGCCAAAATGGCTAGCCGCTAGCCCACCTTCACACAGCAGGAGACACCACGCTGGCTGAAAACAAGGGGCCCGAGCACTTCTGAACTTGTAGAAGTGAGACCGACCGGTTTTCTGGGCTGAACCCACCACCACCCCTGGTCACCGCAGCGCAGCTGCTTGACCGAGCATGTTTTTTTCAGGCGGGGTTCAGTGCAACCAACATTGCTAGCCCACATTCACACAGCAGCAGACATGTATACACACACACACACACGCATATATATATATATATATATTACATCTGCACACACACACACACTATATATATATATACATATATGCGCCGCCCCTCCCACAAGAGGCAGTAGTTGAACAGGACAATGAGGTTTGTGGTTCACCTTGCTGGCATGTTTGGCTCCTGGCCATGCACGCAGGTGAAGCTTTTGTGAAGACATCGTTGAATCTGGCTTGTCAAGCGCAGGCTTGGCTCAAGTGCTTAGATTGAGGGTGGGAGGGCCGTGTTCGGCCAAAACATGGCCGTGTAATGCGTAGAATGTGCTTTGGTCTAGATTTGGTTCGCAAAGCATGTTTGAGCAGTGCGTTACCAGAGAAAACATATACACACATATACTGCATAACACTGACTGACTCCACTCAACCGTCACTAGCTCCATGTTTTTGCGTGGTTCTTTTGTCCTGGGTCCCAGCCCCTTGGCTGGAAGCCCACTCATGTAGTTGGGGTGACCGCATGGTGTGGCTTCCATGCTGGAACCGAGTGCAATCCACAGCTATGAGCCGCCTGCTTATCGGAACAACCCGCCCTCACCGTCGGAGGGGTTGCCACCCAGTTTGCCCTTCCACTGTGCAGTGCTGGAGTCGGCGGATTCCTCGGGTGGCCCTTCGCCCGCCTTGTTGCACAGCTTGCGAGAAAAGGGCTGCAAGCTCATCCTGGCGCAGGTGGAAGATTTGGAGGACTTAGAGGAGGGTGGCACCGCGCGGGAGACGGAGGAACATACCGATTCCAGTCCCTTGAGACGACACTCCCCTGCGCCGCGAGCCTATCGGCCAACCTCTCTAAATCGAGAGTGGTATGATGCGGTTTTTGACAAAGTGTTGTCGATCACGGGAGAGGAGGGCAGGGGCAATAGCCCCCTGGAACGCTTTTTTGCTGATGAGGGCCTCCCTGCATCGCAAGCCGTTTGCTTTGCCTGTACGGATGCGGGATCGAAGGCGCCGATTTTTTCCATTGAATTTTTTTGGGGTTTCCATTCAGTCTGATTCAGTATGTAGTATGCTAGCATGGTGGGAAGGTATCAGAAGTGCTTAGATCGGTAAGTTTGCAGGCTTCGGCGCCACAGTGCTGATGTGTCGGTGCTGATCAGGCCTTCGGTGCTGTGGACGCTGGCCTGGTGCTGGCACCATCCCACAACAAAGTCTGGCGCCGGGAGGAGGAGGAGAGGACTTTCAGGGGACCTTTAGTGCCGGGCATGCTGAGGTAAGAGGAATCTTCAATGCTGTAGGGGCCATCCAGTGCCCATCCTCTTTGAGAAGCAGTGCCAAACTGGGATCACCCATTGCTAATACTATTTAATACTTGTTCGTCCCTCTGTGACGTAAAAGGCTCAGCATGACTCAGTGATTGGTCGTATACTTTCGTTTCCAAAACTCCTCAGGCGGTGCACTTGCCGGGCGCGGACTGCGCCTTGTCACAGAGCCCGACGGCCCGTCACCTTGCGTGGCTGCACGAAGTCTTCACGCAGAAGCTTTGGTGTTGTTGCATGCGCCATGGCTGAATCGTCGATGCACCGACATGCATGCTGCATTACATACCTGATTATACAAGTGATTCAGCCTTGTTGTGATATTCCCAATGTGCATGGGACTCCACTTAAAAAAACCCACTACCAAGTGCAGTTAAGCCTACATTGAGGGTATTTTTGATCAATCTCCATGCAAAGTCAGGTGGCTAGCGCCCGCTCCAGAGGAGCTGCGCCACCATGCTGGCTTGCCCAGTGATGGTCCATCTGCCTATGTGCCTCGACCAGCCATTAGGTGCCATTCTTCACCTTAACTCCTAGAAATGCACATTTCTTTTTCATTTGGTGATGGCAACTGAGGGGCCTTTGGACCTTGTGTTTTCATGCATCTTAGATCAGATGCTCACTGCTTCTCACTCAAAATTATAAGCAGCGTAAAGGTATGTTTGTAGGCATTATTCTTTGACCCAGATTCTTTGGTGGCACTTTAACCGCCTATTTCCGGACCCAGCCTGACTTGTTTGGCGTTGCTCCTGCACTTTGAGCGAACTTCCACCCCCAAGCCAAGTCAAAGTTCCCGGTACTTTGCAACTCTGAGTGCAAGTCTCTGGTCACTCCGTTCCTGGCATGAAAAAAGAATGTCTTGCCCACCATAGCCGCAAATAGGCCTGTGCCACTGAGGAACGTGCGACCATCACGAGTGTGGCCAGTGGCACCCTGCAGGCTTTGGGCCACCCACCATGGGCATCGGCATCTCGCTGGGAGCCTTGGAAGGAGAACGAGGACAGCCGAGAGCGGCGGACAGTGCCTGCTGAAGCTGTTTTTGCAGGTCCAATCTTGAGAAGCAAGAAAGTAAGGATCGAAATTCATTGTAAGCAACCCATCGTTTGTCAAGTGATCAATTCTGTTGCTAAGCCAGCCTTTTGGTCGGAATCGGTATCTTGGATTGTGACCAGGAGATCTACCCCTGCATGGCGCAGTTGGGAGACGAGCTTTGCGCTTGCCCTGACTGGACGCCACTGGAGCCAAGATTTCGGTCTAGAGGCTCCTTGCGTGAGCTGGTGGCGCTGCCCAAGGCACGAGCGGCGTTGGCACTGTTGAGGGTTTGCGTGGTGTTTCTAGGATTTCTGGGGCGAGCTCTGTTTTCCGGTGCTTGTGGGTGGCTTGGGTCAAGGTGGGTCACAAGTTGGCAGATTGTGAAACTACATAGGAACATCAAGAGAGTGAGAGAGAGAGTGTGTGTGAGCCTGGGGATGTTGGGCCGCCTGAATGAGGTGGTGCTCTATTGCCACTCCTTGGATGTGGGCCTTGCAAAGGTGCACCACCTGATGGAAGCTCAGGATATGAATAACTTGTCCGTGAGAGTGAGCAGTGCCTCGACTGAACTGGTTGGCTCCCATTCTGGCAGAAGGTCGATAAGGGCGGGCCTAAGGCAACAAGCAGCTAGGGAAATGACTTTGCTGCAAGAGGACGTTCAACAGTTCAACAGGACGGTGTAGCAAGACTCATCCACGGGAATTCTTTTGGCGACCAGGAATATTACGCCATATTGCACCGTTCAGGCCCGAGAAAGCCAGGTTTGCGCACATGCGTAGAGGCATGCTGCTTGGGGGCAGGGCACTTCAAGTAATGGGGGACGAGGTACGTTCAGGAATCCAAACATATCGCTTGCGCGTGGGACACGCCAGCATTTCAACTGAGGCAACCGCCTTTGCAGCCTTTGCCGCGAGGGTATTGCCGCAACTGAAATGAGCGTGACTCTCGTTTCTTGCAGCCACCAGAATTGGCCGGACATTTGCATCCGCTCAAGCCTTCTGTGTGAGCACCTTCCAAAGAACTTCAAGTTCTATGGCAAGCCCATGGTGGACATCTCCAAGGGAAAAGCCATGCTTCAAGCCGCATATCAAGATGAAAACGGCCAGATCCTTCTGGTTCGCGCTTGGCATCGCCTCTGCAAAGATGATGGCAGAGGCGATGTTGAGCTCAATGTGAACGTCGGAAATGACTCGAGCCCGGGCCACGGAGATTGCCGTGTGTTGTGTGTTGTGAGATTTGATAAGCCGATCTCGTTTCCTTCCTAGCTTGCTGAGGTACTTCATCAGTGCATGTGCAAAAGGCGAGCCCCTCAGCCTCAGACCGGTTGAAATCATTTCCGAAATTGCTTCAGACAGAGGTGCTGAGGCAAATGGAATACTGTAATTAGCTTGATGAGGCATAAAAACGGCCTTCGCGATACAAAGAACTTGCAAACCGGTCATTTTCACTCGAAGCTATGCTCTTTTGGCATTTGTTCCGAGGCCAGTGCTTATTGGGGCATGCCCCGCAAAGATGCGGCCGAGGCGGCGTGAGTTCGGTGGAGCAAGAAGAAGCGAACATGGACCTGCAATGCTCTGCTTCGGTTCGTTCACTTGCGGAACACGCGACCTTCACGCGCGGCGTGAGCTGACTGCTGGGTGCGTCGCTCCAGACGGGATGCGTTTGGTCGTTCCAAGCGTCAGGTTGATATCATTTTCTCCAATCCTCGCAGGGGAACGCGCTACACTGTGGAGAAGGCGGTCAGTCTGTCAGTCTAGTCAATTGGCCTATGCCAACCTTTACTGAAAAAGAAAGCGGCAGGAAACCTCTATCAAGTCTATCAAGGCATGAAAGACTTCAAACCAGTTGAACTGGTGGACAAATGCAGATGCAAAACCCCCAACCCTCAGTCACGCTGCGAAAGCCTTGCCCCCCCGCATGGCCACCTTGACATGGAGGTGGTGTCTGTGATTGCCAACAGTGGTCGGTGCGGAAGCTTGGAGACAGAGCAGTAGAGTATTGAAGGTTCAGCTTGAGCATTGCAATGTTTAGATTGGAAGTTGTCGAGGGCTGACAGAAGCATTCTCAAAGATTTTTTGCACATATAAGTTGGATTCCTGCCGTGCCTAGTCAGTCATGCCCTGCGAAGCATTGGCTCAAACGGGGTGCTGAATGTAGCCCTTGAGCCAGGCTAGCTGCGTTGCTCTCAGTTGCTACTTGTTTGCTCACATTATCAAACACCGAAGCCGGCGGAACTTAGCAAGTACTGTATATATAGTTCTTTGGTCTTTCTTGAGCCATCAAGGTGCCTTCCTTCCGTTTTACATATATGCATATATATATATATATATATATATTGTTACTATATGCACATATACATACATATGTATAACATATACTTATAACATATTCACAAAACATCTCCCAGTCTCCAACGAGAGAACGTTTGTTGCCCCAAGGAGCAAGGTTTTTGCGCAGCGCGGCGCTGTGGTTTCGCCAAATCCATCGAGGCCGGAAGCGGAAAGGGCTCGCCTTCAGTGACTTAGAGCTGCGGGACGTCTTAAAAGCGTCTGGCAGGTCTGGGAAAGACAGAAGGGTTCAGAAGGGTTTCTTGGGAAGCAGGGCAAGTGACGTAGTAGAGCTTCGCAGTTCGACACCAAGAATGACATCGCTGTGGAGGCTTTCTTCCAACGGAAGATTTACATGCTTGGGAAGAGGACCAAACGGACCAGTCACTGTGATGCCGAAAGAACATCAAGTGCTGTAGTGCATGTCGTCCAAGAAGCTGTTCCCAATCTCAGGACGCAACCAGTGCTTTTGGCTGCGGTCCTTGTCATCACAGATGCCTGGAGAGATTCATACATGCAAATGCACGAGCTGGCTGGTGAGCAAGGCGCCTACTGTCCATCAGTCCTGCAAGCAAAGGTGGATGTGTCCGTTTGCCTTGCTGTGTTCTGCTCCATGCTAGCTATGCTAGCTGCTAGCTTGGGGAACAGCCCCAACCCGCACCTTCGAGTTGAGCTCGACGTTGCACAGGTGATCTGAGTTTGGAGGAGAAGCGCCGAGTACGAAGATTCAATGCTACTTGGTGTGACAGGGTCACAGTACCCTCAAAGGTTTGAGCGACACCGGACACATGCTCTGGTATTCGTTTGTCCCTAGCATGTCGAAGGTCTCTAGATGTTTAGATGCTTCCTCATTGATGACCCTTTTTGGTATCAAAAGTGTTGTTTTTTTTCCAAGAATGTCGCACATTGTCACTCATGGTTTCCTCCTACGCTACGTGTCAGTAAGCCTGCAACTAAGGTTCCACAACAACCCTCACACTCACTCAGAAAGGAACATTAGCATTAGCCATTTGCGTTTGCAAACCACAATGTATTTTTGAAGCGGGAGATGGCATGAGTGTATATGCGGGTGTTCCGGCTAATGCAGACAGGAGAATGTGTGCCTTGAGGGTGTAGGAATGACAGGAGGCTTTGAGGTGCTTCGCGTGGATTTCCCTCCGAATTCTCGAAATATCCCAGGCTCACGAGGACACTCGCAGATTGCAGCCTTTTTCGCAGATTCAGGACGTCCCCAACGTTTCCCATTGATGTGTGCTTAGCTTCTGAATTTCCCAGGAGAGGCCGCAAAGCCAGGAGATTGCTCAAAAGTTCGGCAGGTCTGTGAAAGCAGCGCCTTGGCCCGCTTTCATGGGGCCCAATGGGCTGGTTTTCGCTTTGGCTTTGTCGGAACGAAGCGCAGAGTCATTTTGACGTCACTGGAGTCAATTGATCCAACATTGTCTGAGGATTTGGAGGCGCACCTCAGCAAATTGACCCAGGAGGAGAAACAACTGCAGCAAATCTAGTTAGGTCCTAGCCATGGTGCTGAATGGGTCTCCTTTCATTAGTCAGCTGGACTGTGTCCAAATGAGAAGGACTGGCTGAAGCGTTTGAATGCCATCCGGCAACCCCTGCTCGAAGCTTAGCCAGAATCTGGACAATCTGCTGGAAGTCTGTATTGTTTGAGGTCAGAGGCGGACGTCACCAATCTCACAGAGTTTCGGATACTGGCGCAGTTGCTGGAAGAGATTGGGCGCTGTGAGGACACTGATCCCTTCTGAACGCCGGAAGGGTACTCAAGCTGATTGAAGACCTTGATTTCGGCATACTGGTTCTGAATCAAGCTTCTATCTATCTTTCTATCTCTCCATCTATCTGCGGAGTCGCAAGAGGTAGCGCGCGCGTGCGAGCGCGCGACGAAAACGAAAGCGCCGCAAGGCGCACCCTTTTTGCGCTGCAAGCAAAGGTTGCTTGGGCCAAGCTGCACAGGTCAAATGTTCATCCTACCGTATGCCACCATAGCACGTCAAACACATCCCAGGAAAGATGTGTTGACCTGTGCCGATGCAGCGGCGCGGCCGGCTGCAAAGCGCGTCTTGCGCCGTTCTCGTTGGCCCTTTCGGAGACTACGCCTGTGGGCTTCCACACGAGCCTCCTCATCCGTCTCCTTCAAGGAGAGCATCCCCTTGGCGGAGCACTCATGCCATAGCGGATTCACCATCCGCTTCGTCAGCCCATCGGCGTGTTGCCGGTAAGTCGGCACCCACTTCAAGTGGAAGGTGTTCGCTTCCAGCATTTCTCGTGTGACGAT
Organism: Durusdinium trenchii; assembly: GCA_963970005.1. Classification (NCBI taxonomy): domain Eukaryota; class Dinophyceae; order Suessiales; family Symbiodiniaceae; genus Durusdinium; species Durusdinium trenchii. The sequence continues at coordinate 221,771 of CAXAMN010013780.1, forward strand.
CAGATCCAGCATCGTTTGCCGCTCTGACGGCACCTGGCCGGTGGTCCCGAGGTGGTCATAGAGAGACCGGGCATCCGTCACCATGTAGCCTTGGACCGTCAGGTCCTTGCGCCAGTCCTCGCTCTGAAGCTGCCCTTCTGCAGCATCTGCATCAACAGCCGAGCATAGAGGTGCCGGTCGATGGCTTGTGACATTGATGCCGCCTCGGCCGCCATCGATGAGCGGACCACACGGGTCGACTTAGAGCTCGCAAAGTCGATCACCGCTGCCGGCTGAGGTCCATGCTCCACACCAGTGTTGGTGATGAAGTGGATCTGTCCCAGCTGGGACTTGCCGTCCTTCTCCTTTCCCAGTGACGCGTCAAAGAACGTCACCAGGCACAGCTCCCCAGGGATCTTGGGATACCTCAAGCCGGCTCGCCCGGCATCCTTCTCCTGGACCATGAGCTTATGCGCCTTCAAGGCGTCTTGGAAGTCTCCGTGGGTCGCGCCGGAGACTCGCTGTGCCAAACGGCTGATCTCGTAGAGCAGGTGGGGCATCACCTGCTGGGCCGGCCACCTGAGCCTCATGATCAGCTGCCGGTACTTCGTCAAGCCACCTGCATCCAAAACCTTCTCAGGGGCTTCTTTCTCCATCTCCGGCAGGCGGATCTCCTCCACATACTTCTTCATGGAGTCGCCACTCCTCTCCAGATCCACCCCCAGGAACGTCAATGGCAGGCTCTGCCATAAAAGGGGGTTGATCTGTGCCTTGAGGGCTGTGAACCTCGGATCCGTGGCTGATCCCATCAACAGCCCATCGTCCACGTGCAAGCACAGGATGGCCCATGTACCATTTCCATCCCATGCAGCGAACGTGGCCTTGGCGATGTCCAGCTCCTTCAGGGGAGTCTCGGCCAGCAGCTTGCAGGCCTTGAGATACCACAAGCGGGGCACTTCCGTCAGGCCATATGCCGACTTCAGAACTCGGAAGAGCTGTCCGCCTGTCACCGCCTCCATTTGCTTGGTCCTCGGGAGACCTTCTGGTGGTGCCCTGACATAGATCTCTCGATCGGTGCGCTCACCGCTCAAAAATGCAGTTGTGACATCGAAAGACCAGAGCACCCATCCTCTCGCCTGAGCAATCGCCTTGGCGATCTTGGTGGCCGTAGCTCCCACTGTAGGAGCATCGGTTCGAAAACCGCCCAAGTCTGGGTCTCGGTGGCCCGGCACTACAAACCGGGACTTGGCCACCAGAGGCAGAGTCGCTGCTGCTGCCTTGTTCGTGCGAACCATGCGAAGTGGGGCCTTGAAGATCTGGTGCCTTGGCACCTTCTTGAGCTCTGCCGGAAACACCTTCTGTACGACCTCATTGTTCAACCACTGTTCCCACTCTTTTGCATCGCTGAGGTCGAAGGCCTTCTTCTCTTGCTCATTGAACCATCGTGGGTCGAGCTCCTTCCCATTTTGTTTCAGCTTGAGGAGCATCACTTCATTCACCAGCACGTCCTTCAGCTCCTCCAGCCACAACTGCTCAAACTCTCGCCTGTCCTTCGGCCCGAGGCAGGCCTTGTAAACACCAGTAGGCAGTTGTACATATGTGGCCTGTGGCTTCCGTCCCCTCTTCTTACACAGCATGGTCATTCCCTTCCAGTAGAATGCCACCTTCCTCGTTGGTGCTGCAGCCACCTCGCCCTCATCTTCGTCCACCACGAAGGCGTCCATGGGGTCCTCTCCAATGAGGATCGAGAGTCTTGACCGACTCACAGCCTTCGGTGGCCGCATCAGCCTCTTCCGAGGCTTCCTGTGTATGCGCGCCGCGCTCAAAGGCAGGCCAGTGAGTTTCTTCAGAGTCTCGAGCTCCTGCCTAGAGACCCACTCGTTGGCTGGTCCACTGGCCGTTGCTGCAGTCATGGCCTGTACGGTCCACGAAGCATGGATCCTCGGCCTCTTGTTCGGCAGCCCTGCGTCCTCCTTCGTCAGCTTCCTCTTGATGGAGATGGGGACGTCATCCATGAGGCGCTGCCTCCTGCGTTCAGGATCTTCTTGCTGCCATTCCTGCCGAGCTGCCTCCTCCCACGTTTCATCCTCCCAGTCACCATCGTCCTCCGGCACTGGAATCTCATGGAGTTCCGGGGTTCGCTCCACCGGCTCTTCAGCAGCCATCGGCTCATCCTCCTTGACTTCCACCTCTTCAGGAGGCATGGGAGCTTGTGTCGGAGTGTACTCCTCATCAACTTCCTCCTTTTCTTCCGGCTTGGCCTCTGGCTGAGGCTCCAGCTTCCGCTTCCTTGAGAGGCGTGGAGCATGAATGCCCCGTTGCCTCAACAGCCGACTGACGGCCTTGGATCCCCTCAGCATCCTTCGAGCCTGCTTTCTCTCTGAATTTTCTGGCTCCTTCACCCTGACTCGCTTCCTTGGTCGGCTTGCTGGTGGTCGCAACGACCGCAAGTCTTGGTAGGAGTTGCTCCTTGCTGGATCACGAAGCACCCCCTGAAGATCAATGATCTCCTCCCTCACTGGCTCAGTGAGTGCAAGCTCATCCTTGGAGGCCAGACGTAAATTCTCCTCCGCCAGCAACAGCAGCCTGCCCCTCCAAGAAATAAAATACGTCTTGGTGACCTCCTTGACTACCACTGTTGCGGGACCTCGCCAGGTTCCACCTGGCCTCTCTGGCTCGGGACCCAAAAGTAGACCCTGCTCCCTGGCATGAAGGGTCCTTGGGAAACCGCATGGGGCATTGGGTAGTTGGGTGCCGGAAACCCAACATACACTGGTCGAAATCGACCTGCCCAGCGCCGCTGAAGGCTTCTGTGATCTCGGGCGTTTTCCAAGCTTTGGACCTTGCTGGATTTTCTCCAAAGACCAACCGCCCTCGATTGCGCTGCCACAGCACCACGCGCCGCGTGAAGCGCAGCAGGGTCCTCCTGGACTGCATCCTCCTGTGGTGTAGGGCCTCTCTCTGCTGGGGTGTCCTCATGTTGCTGCATGATCGACCAAGGGCCACACGGCCAAGCAACCATCACCACATCGGGGTCCACCTCCTGCAGATACTTGAATGCCTTCTCCTGCACACCGGGGTTCTCCAGATCCCAACCAGAATCCAACGTCACCGGTTCATACGTGCTCCACCCCTTGTCGCAGGCCACCTGGGTCAAAGCGCGCGTCCAGGTGAAGATCTCTAGGATCCGCCAGGGGCCCGGTCGCCGCCGGCTCGCCTTCTCCCTTGGCACCTTCTGCTTGATCTCCGCCTCTGCTGCCTCCGTTGCCTTCTGCACCGCGTCCAGCAACCGACGGCGCTGTCCCTTGTTGAGGATCTCGGTGCGGGATTCTTCCGAGTCCGTTTCTCCATCGCTTGGCTCATCAGGGCCATCTTCGTGGCTAGTTTCCGATTCACCATCGCTGATGGAGCCATCACTGGCGGACTCATCTTCTGGCGCTGCCAGAGCCACCAAGGCTTCACCGCCTTGCTGGGCGAGCACGTGATCCAAGCACATGATGGCCTCATCCTCCATGGTCTCCTGCCACATGGCGAGGTCACGGCACTCATCAGGATCAGCCGGCGCTGTCTCCTCCGGCCCTTGCTGTAGGAGCGCCAGGCTGTATGGGTCCTTGAGCAGTGTCTCCTTCAGTGCTGTCATCTCTGGCGTTGACCAGGCTTCAACCGGACCTTCCGGCAACACACGAAGCACCGGATGACGGGTGTCCGAAAGCTGAGTCTCCGCCACATGGCCAGCGATCTCCGTCACCCCTGCACTGAAGTCCATTGAGACCCGCCATCTCGCCATCTCGCTCGGACCAACCAGGGCTGGGCGCTGCTCCACACGGTAGTCAGAGGCCGTGTTGCACACCTCTGCCAACCGGAGCCAAGTGACTTCTCCACTGTCACCGAGACGGATCGGGTACACATAGGCCGTGGTCGAAATGACCGGCTCACCAGCTCCGAAGCGGAAGGTCTCATGGTGCTGGACCGGGAAGTAGGGCAGCTGCCGCTGCTTCAGCTCCTCCTGGAAGTTGCGGTGCCAGATTGAACCAGCCACTGCCGTCCGGCAGCCGGTATCCAGGATCACCTGCATGGCGCCGCCGCGCAACAGCCAGGTAGGCTCTGCCTCCTCCTCGTCCATCATCAATGCACCATGCTCCATGCTGTAGTAGAGCACCTTCCGCAAATGGCACTTCCTGCAGGTCGCCCAATGAGCAGCTTGGTTCGCTCCCCACCGGAGGTCTGACCAAGCGTGAGGGCACGCTCCCTGCTCTGCCGTTGGAACTTCTGAGGCGTCCGAGGGTCGGACACGACCGCGCCTGTCCAAGCTGTTCTGGTAGAGACCGATGCGGAACTCCTTCAACCTCTTCTTCCTCACTGCATCGGGGAGCCTGGGCTTTGGATGGCATGTATAGCCTCCATGTCGATGTCCGGGTCGCGTCAACTTCTCCTCATCGCAGTCCGGAACATACTCTGCTGCTGTGCCCTCAACCTCCTTCTTCAGGGCCTTGTAGAGGGTCTGCTTCTCCACCGCGGACATGTGCGGCAGCACCTGCAGCAACTCCTTGGGACTTAGGTCCAACTCCATGGGCCTGGCCTCTGGGGCATGCTTCTTGGGCGACTCCTTGATCTTCTGAAGCCGCTTCTCCTCTACGGGCGGACTTGTACTCCTTCTTCGGGAGGCGCTGCTGAGTCTCTTCATCCTCTTCCTCGGCGATCAGGGCCTCCAGCACCGTCTTGAGAGCCATCCGGTGCTTCTTGAGCTTCTCTGCCTTCTCCTTCTCCGGCGTGAGAGGTCCTGCTGAAAAGGGGAGCACATCCTGAGGCTCCTGGTACTCCTCCCCTTCTTCACTTGCCGAGTCGTAGGCCTCCAGGAGATCCCAACCATCCGCCGAGAAGACCGGAAAGGTCCAGTTCACTCGATGCACTCTGGTGCCACCCCCTTCGGTCTTGACCGACGCTGGTGACCCCTCGGCAGAGGTGAAGTTCACCTGAGTGCCACCTGTGCCTGACTGGCGTGGTGGATCCTTTCCATTCTTGACATTGGGGCATTCGGCATCTCCATGCCAGTGGCCATACTGTTTGCATGAGGCACACTGGCTCTTCTTCTTCCTTTCGTCGGTGCTCCGCCGATCCCCTTTTCCTTTGCCCTTCGAACTGCTGCTTCCTTTGCTGGAGTGATCCATGGGCCTTGCGTTGATCTGCCGACATAGGCCTCCTTCAGGTCATCGACGTCGGCCAGATCTTCTTCTTCGTCCTCCTCCACGGAGAACTCTCCCTCATCTTCATGTTCCTCTTCCTGCCACAGGGCTTCCTGCTCCAGGTCCACCTCATCCGCGTTGTCCTCCATGAGTGCTGACTCGACCTGTACGGCTTGCGATCACCCCGCCGGGGCTGGAACTGCTTCTTGCGAGGGATGGGGGCGCGGCCCTTCTCATCCAGCAACCTGTAATTGCTCCTGTCGCCTGCAGAGGTCTTCTTCTCCTCAGTGTGAAGGTTGCTGCATCTGAACCTCATCACCTGCTCGATCTTCGCACTGTTGTACTTGCCTCCGCTGGAGAAGAAGATGTCCATCCTCTCTCGCCTGGTCAAGGCTGCACGAGAGAGGAGCCTCTGGGCGAATGACTTGTCGGAGATGGTGGTCTCCGTGTCCTCCTTGAGGTACTCTCCCCTGAGCCTCTTCAAGGTGGAGATGTACGCTGCGATGCTCTGGCCAGGTGCTCTCCTGTATGCCAGGTACTCTTCCTGCTTCTGTTCGAAGCGCTCCTCAGCCCTTGCGCCAAAGGACTCCTCCAGGAGTCTCATGACTCTGCCCAAGCCTCCGGGCTCTTGCATCTCGCTAACTTCAAGCAAGATTTGGCGCGGCTCTCCCTGGCAGCTGAGATAGATGAGCATGGCCAATTCGGCATCCTCCAGCTTGTAGAGGTTCCTCTGGCCTCAATGATGCGCTTCCAGTCGCGGTAGTGCGATCGGCTCCCCCTGAAGGTCTCGATGCGCACCTGCAACAAGGAAGGCTTCGACCTGTCGCCCGGCTTGCGATCCTTCTGCGTCAGCATCTGTCGGATCTCTGACGTCCGGGCCGCGGAACTGGTCTCTGACCCTTCTGAGGCATCTCTTCCTCGCCGGCGCTGCCGTGCCTTGGGCTTCGGTTCAGGCCTTGGGGCCGGCTGTGGTGGATCGGCTCGATCCGGCTGTCTGGGTCGCTGCTTGGCCTTTGCTTTGGCCTTCGGGGCAGCTCCTAAGGCTGATGCATTCCCTTCACTTGGCTCCACGATGGGGTCATCTGTGGGCCTTGACTCCTCTGGGCCCACTTCAGCCTCTTCTTCTTCCTCCTCTTCACCATAGGAGGAGTCATAGTCTCCAGACTCATTGCTGTCATCCGGTGGCGGGTTCACACGCTGCTTCTTCTTCAGCTGCGCCTTGGGAACTGGGGTGGATGAAGTGCCACCCGAACCTCCACCACCTGGATTGGCCTTGGCCTTTGGTGCCACCGCTGCCTTTGGCGGTGGTCCCTGCGGCTCAGCCGGCTTGGCAGTGCGAGAGACACAGGGAGTGGCTGGCCCCAGCGTCCACGCCTGACCACTCCAGTACTTCCAGCTGCCATCGGGTTGTCCATACCATCCCTCCAGGGTAGGATGCATAGGCTGTTGCATCTGCTGGAATTGCATCTGTTGCTGCCATTGCTGTGCCTGCAACTGCTGCTGTTGTACCATGAATTGCTGCTGCTGGGCGTTGAGGGCGCTCTGCGCGGCCTGGTTGATCATGTCCTGCATGTCCGGCTCCTTGTGCTTGCCCTTGCCCTTCTCATAGCGCTCTTCATACTCGTAGGGCCAGGTGTTCTTCCCCTTCTTGCCTTTTTGCTGTCGATCCTCACCTTTTCGTGAGGCGGACCGTCCCTTGGACTTGCCCTTGCGAGAGTCACCCTTGTGACTGGTGCCTTTGCGGCTGTCGCTACGCTTCTCTCGCTTGCCCTTGTTCTTCCCTTTTGGAGGCGCTGCCTCGTTGGAGCCCTTATGGACGCGGTCCTGGCTCCGGCCTCTGCTAGAGGCCCGATGGTCGCGGCCATCCGGACGAGCATCGTCCTCTTCGGAGGTGTTCCAGTCTGGAACCTCCTGGCCATCTCCCATGGCCGAGCGGTCGCCCAGAGCGAGCCGCTCCGCTACCAATGCGGAGTCGCAAGTGGTAGCGCGCGCAAGCGAGCGCGCGACGAAAACGAAAGCGCCGCAAGGCGCACCCTTTTTGCGCTACAAGCAAAGGTTGCTTGGGCCAAGCTGCACAGGTCAAATGTTCATCCTACCGTATGCCACCATAGCACGTCAAACACACTATCATCCCCCTTGCACAGGTCCTTATGAAATGGGGAATCCTGGTGACCTATAAAATGACTTTTCCAGGACTCACTTCATAAAAAGCACAATGTTTCCGGAAATCGGAATTTTGAAAAAAAAAACCTATGCATCTTGTCTCGTCATTTCATAAAAAGGTCGGGTTGGCTCCTGTGTACATTTTATAAACAGTGACTTTTTAAACATAGAGACAGCTGGATGTTGGTTGCTCATTTTATAAACAAGTAATGGTGTGAGAGAATAGAACCATTTTATGAAGCATATGTGAATTGCTGCTGCGTGGCTCAGTTGTGACATGTTTGCCAATGGATTTAATAGTCCTTGGCAGGGGAAAGCTATTTTATGATTTGATGTTCATTGAACATTTTGACATGATTTTGTGTGCTGATCAAAACCTGAGCATTCACCATGTGCCACATTCAAGTTGTGCTTTGTCTTTGGCAGGGGAAATGATGGGAAATGGATGGAAATGTTTTGATTCGGTTGCTATCACTTGTCTTAAATTGCACAGTTGCTCCCTTGTTTTGATATCAAAGTTGACTTTCATTCTTTTGAGATGTCTTGAGTGAATTCTTCTTCTTCAAAAAGAGTTAACAGAAACTAGTCCTGCATAGGATTTGCCTACATGGAGCCTATAGCCACTATAGTGCTATACCATAAATGGCTCATTGTAGTGTGATAGTCCCATGCAGGCTCCCATGGCTTTAGGCTTATAGTGGACACAACCACAGCAAGATGTTGGTTGAGCATTCCATAAACATGGACCATTTTCGGATCAAAATGATCACCGGCTCATGGAAAGCCATTCCATAAAGAGAAAAAAGGCGTCTGCGGATTTTCATTTTTTTTGCTCTTGTATGTTGTCTCGCCATTATATAAAAAGGTCGGGTTCTCATTTTATAAAGCAGCAGCCTGAGGGATTCCATTTTATAAATGATTTTTCTTTATAAAATCAAATCCCTCACCCCAGAGACCTCCACAAGGGGGATCATCTATCTATCTATCGATCGATCGATCGATCCATCCATCCCTCCATCCCTCCATCCCTCCCTCCCTCCGATCGATCGATCGATCTCTATACATGGACCCCCGATGACCTAACTACAGCTGGCCTGCCCATACAAAAACTTTGAACCTATCAGCAGTATCGACGCATTCGCTTGACCACATGACACCAAAAAGACTTCGAGAGACGCTTTTCGCTTGGCCTGTTGCAGGAAGAGGAGTTGAGCAATGGGATTCCTAGCTATGACCCTCGGCTGAGGAAGGGCGAACTTCCAGGTTTGGGTCCTGTGGTCATTTTGGGTCCTTCTTGTGCTACTCGCCTCTAGTAGCTTCTTGTTACTAGTAGTAAGAATGCTCCTAGTAGCGATGCCAGGACCCCCTAGTAGCGTCCTTGCTCCTAGTAAAGGTTTGTGTGTCCTATGGTGAGAAAGAGGTCTAGCGCGTGGTCCAATGTTGTGGTTGAATCGTGTGTGTTTGCACGACCCGTCGGCGATCTAGTCTCAGCCAAGGAGAGCCTGCTGAAGCAGAACAGAGCGTTGCGTTCCGAATTGGCTGATTTGCATGCATTCTTCAACATCAGTGCCGGGGGCCCCAGTACGGCAGAGCTTGTCAAGCATTTTTCTCCTCTCTCTTTTATCTCTTCTCTCTCTTTCTCTCTCTCTCTTCTCTCTTCTCTCTTCTCTCTTCTCTCTACTCTCTACTCTCTCTTCTCTCTCGTCTCTCCTCTCTCTCTCTCTCTTTCTTTGTTCGTTTGTATGTCAGTGGAGAGGGTGGCTCACTGAAAGTGATCCTGTGTTTCCGAGGTCGACCCGCCAAAAGGTCCTGACGAGGCTTTGCCTTTGCAGGATGCTGACAGAGGGATGGTGTCTGGCAAGGAGCCTATCGAAGAACACTTGTTAGACAATACTGCTACCGCCATGCAAGAAACAGAGTGGCAACAAGAAGAGGCTGCTGGAAACCAGCAGGGATCAGACATGCAAAACACAAAGCCCCGGCAAGAGACACTGAAAAGCCAA
>CAXAMN010013780.1:231108-295567 GCA_963970005.1 Durusdinium trenchii
ACTGGCAACCAGCATGGCACGCAAAATGCGATGCCACGTGATGGAATGGACGCAAAGGAGGCCGTGTCAGAGCCGAGTGCAAGTAATATCAGTGCCCCCGGTGGGAAGCGAAAGCCTTTGACAGTCAGCAGCCAGAGCCAGCACCCTTTGAGACCAGATCAGAATGCGTTGAAGAATGACGCGATGGCGGCATCGAGGGAGGAACATCTGGGAATTCTTACCGTTTCAGCCAATGGTCCCGAATCGCATCGACCAGCTGTAAGGCCATCGAATCACCCAAGCCCACCCGCAAAGATGCCGGTGCCCTTGGCAAACAGCAGTAAGAATGTGACAAGCAAGGCTTCGGTGAATGATGCAGCTCAAGAGAGGCCACCTGGGCAAAGTGTTCGCGGAGTGGGACAGGACCATCCGGATCTTATTTGGCATCCAGTTTGGGTGCGGAACGCTATGTCAGTGGTCAGACTAGGGAAGTCGAGAGGGGGGTTATCCTGAGGTGAGGCCACAACAGCCCAAGATTTGCGGCATAGGTTTGTTGAGTGATATTGGGTGAGGGAGGCATCACGATTCAGGCAGCACATTGAGCAGCTAGTGTACTCATTGCCTTGGAAAACATCAGATGAGCTTGGGGTGAATGTGATGGATGTTTGGTTGCTCAATGCTGCACCATCAGAGGAGCATCACCGTTGGAGCATGACTCCTACTTCCGAGAGCTTAGAAGTCGCAGAAGCGAGAGCATCTTGGCATTCTTGGCCCGTTTGGTTGGGAATTCTTGATGCATGCACTACACTTGAGATATAGAACAACTCGACATGTTGCCCCTTGAACTCTAGCAACTCAATCGGGACACAGATCTGCACTCACTGGCCTTGAGGTCGCATCCAGAGGATGACCAGCGCAGCGCGCCCGGGCCTCCTTTCGAGGCACCGACGGAAGAACGAGGACTGGAGGAAGAGCGCCAGGTTTGCCAAAACATCGTCGGCTGGTCTTGACGCAGCGGTGATCCAAAGAGGCCTTTGGTTTAGAGTCTACATACGCAGAGCGCAATAAAACAATGTAATGTAATTAATGTAATGTAAAGCACCGGCAGCACTTGATACCGGTAGGTTAGTAGCTAAACAAAGGTATGAACATGAAACATGTGCCACAATGGAACTAGTGCAATGGCACTGTTGTGCGAGGAGCGCTACCTGCAGAGATTGGCGGATTCGGAAAATCTGCGTTTGGTTTCTTTTGAGATATCAAATGTGCGCACGAGAATAGACCCCCGTTATCCCAGGATATTTTTGCTGACATTGTCTCGCGGCTTTTATGTTGAGGTTAAAGATGCCTCTGGGCGTGTCGGTTCCAGTGCGGCGCTTGGGTCTGCTTTCAGGTCTGTCCAGCTTGTTCATGTTTGATGATGTTTGATGGCATGCAGATCGAACATAAGAAACAATAAGAAACATAAAGACATAAAGAACTGGATCAAAAGAAATAGCTCCTCTAGTTACCAGGCAAGCGAAGAGCTGAGACACTTGAACTAAAGGCAATACAGGGTAGCTTTGAAAAAACATAGTCTATAGGGCATACAGTGGGTTGACCTTTAAAGAATCTGTTGTTGTGGCAGCATAGGATGGCGAACGTATATCAGCACACACACAAATATGAGAGCACACATGCGTTTGCAATTTGAGATTCACGTCTGCGCCCGACAGGAGAGCGCATACACCAAATACTTCGCTTGACACTAAATGTGAGAAATTGCTTCGCCTGCCACATCTGCACTAGCACTGCGCCCACGAAATGTAAGTGCTGCGCCTGCGAAGTCTGAACTGGTCCTCCAAGTGCTGCGCCTACCACGAAATCTGCACATGAAGCTCCACAAGATGCCGTGCCTGTAACGAAAGTGCACTGGACATACTGTACAGTATATGTTTGATCCTGTTTGTTTTTCTTTTGATCACCTTGTGTTTTGGGCTTTACGATCTTTTTGTGTTTTGATCCCCTACCCATTGATGCCATCTATTTTGTTCTTGTGCTCGGTGTTTGGTGTCTTGTGCAAGCGCTACACTGTTTGCTCCAGCCACATGGACCGCTGAGACGAACCGTTTCCAGAAGTTTCTTTCCAGAAGCGACTCTTCCAACGAACCAGAAGGTGGGGCGTGCTGACGGGTCATTCAAGCATTCACATGCACTGGCCTTCATGCTGCACATGGACCGCCACAACATTTCTCATGTATGGGCTGGCATCATTTAGATCAGCAAAACTTTGAGTTTACAGAGGTGTGCGGCGTCTATATAGTTTTAATATGTTTAATTGGAGTAGGAACGGGACAAGCCAGTGCAACATGGAGTGAAGGAAAGGTCTTTTGTCGCGCTGGGTTTTGGCAACTTCAATATGTGCTTTGAGCCGATAATGTCCCATCTGGGGGACCTTCCTGGCGGTTCATGTGCCACTCCCAGTTCACTTCAGTATTATTTGACCGTATTTTACTGCCGGGTCCCCTGCAGACGAAGATGAGCCATTGACTCTTCCAGAGATAGAAGAGGAACACTGCTCGGTCCGGATCTCAGCCACGAGCAAGTCGCCTTGTGAATCGACATGCTTTGAGATGAATCGGTTCATGAATGCATGCAGTCATGGGAGTGCTGAAGAATCAACATCACAAAACGGCACTACTGAGTAGTTGGCAGGCTTGGCGGGCAGAGTGGGACAAAGCGGATATCGAGCTAGCAGTGGCCTTGGTTTGACGGTTTGATTGCATTTTTTGGTTTCGATTTAAGAATTTGGGCAGAGAAACTTCTAGGTGAAAAACTACCTTCGTACAAAGACCAACCGAGTCAATTGGTATTGTGTCTGCGGTCATGTGTAAACTTCCATCACGCTTATATTTCGCATCAACCTTGCCGAGTGCTCTCATGCAGCTGTGGGTAGAGCTTCGTTTGGGTCAATTCGATTGGGGATGCTCGATTTGACCGGCCGCAGAAGTCCTGCGGCCCTCGCATGAGCAAAGATCTTCTGAGTGCCTTATTTGACTCGCAGAGCTCAGATGGCTATGCGACAACCCAGTGCGACAGCACTCAAGCTGACTCCGAATTGGCTCTGAAATTGGAGGATGCCGATGCCATTGATGTTTGCTCTACTGATGAAGATGTTGACACCACGGCCAGTGAGGGAGAGGGAGACCAGGAAGATGCAGAGAACACCGACCACAAAGGCTTGGGGGCGCATGGCATATCCGAATTGGTCCCAACTGCGAATGCGAAGCAAGACATGGAACAATGCCTCAGGGACTTGCTTGGCTTAGATGTGAAGCAAAGCCTGCACCCACCAGCACCTCGAATTTTTCAGCGGCAAGCTGAGGCCATGTGTTACTTCTACTCTTTGGTGGCCAATGGAAGATACAAAGCACATCAGTTGGGCCTTTTCTCACGCGAGTTCACGACAACCGGTTGCCGAAACTTCCTCGTTGATACGCATGCCGGCTTTGCCTTATCGTCCTCGCCGCAGTTTCGTCGCTTGGGAGCTCCGGGTGCTCCAGGCGTCCTTCAGGTGCTTCCCCGTCATTTGTATGAAGTCTTAATTGAGAACAAACCATGTTGGCTATACTTTGATCTGGAATTCTCCCGTGTGGAAAATCCTGATCTGGAGCCTGCAGTGGTAGTGGCAGCCTTCATAAGCCTCCTCAACCAGTTCTGCGAGCATCTTTTTGGCCACGAGATTGACAAAACCAGCTTGTATGACCTGGATTCGACCAATGCAGAGAAATTCTCCAAGCATATCATCATCAAAAAGCTACGCGATTCCTCAACTTCCATCGGTGGAACACTCGCTTTTCAAAACAATGCGCAAGCTGGCTACTTCGTGAAGCAATTCATGCAGTTTGTACGGAAACAGCTTGAGGCAACTTGGGAGCTGTGTCAGAACCAGTTCTAGGTACTTTTGCTGCGGGTCTTTTTCCAAAATTAATGCAGCAACCAACATCTGGATGTACTTATCGCAGTGCGGAAGCGACACCGGCCTAGTTAGATAGGCTGTCTCTCCAAGTGCCGGATGCGTCTGCGGCAGGAAGGGAACTGCTTGGCTCCACAGCTCTTTGCTGCAGCCAAACCCAAAAAGGAGGCGCAGCTCGTCTCAATTCCAAGGTCGGATAATTTTTCCTTGCACAGAGGTCCTGCAGCGGTTCCGATGGCCACAGGGTGCTGCGAAGGTCTTTTCTTAGAGGTATTGAGAGAGGTAGATAGACTGATCGATAGATAGATAGATAGATAGATAGATACAGATGGACTCCCATGTTCTTTTTTTAAATATTCTTTCTGGATTGAGGGATTTACTGCTACATGTATATATATATATGTGCGCCAAATTTGCAGCCCAAGAGATTTGTACCCACGTGCAGTTGAGGAAGCATGGAGAAGTGGTCTCAGTGGTGGATGAGTCCGTGTGACCTGGCATTGCGACTAGGGACCCTTCGTACGGTGGTGGAGTTGATTAAAAATTGCGTGCATCCTTTTTGCGGTTTTTGTTGGAAGCTTCTTAGGACGGAAACGCATTTTGCCGCCAGGTATACTCGAAACCGCTGCTTCAGAGTGCTCTTCAGCACGAAGCTCCTTGAATGGACGGGCGCTGCAGTCCTTACAGTCAAAATGCAGCATTGATTGATGCAAGGATTGTACGGGGTGGTGTTTGAGTATACGTTTCTGGCAGGGTTGCTCCCCTGTACTGCCCTCTCCTGTTGGATTTGTCAACTGGGCCCAGGTTTGGCAAGCGAAGACCGCTGCTTCCGACGTGGAGTGGCACCCCACCGCTGCAGCTTTTGGAAAGCCTGGCGTCCTTCGTGCCGGAAGGCACACCTTTGTGCAGGCGCCTCTTGTTCTCTCGTTCACTCGTAGGGGAGGCGACTCAGAAAATCAGACCCAGACCCCGGGTCATATTGTCCATTCACGATGTTTTTTTGAGGATATCCGATTTCCAGCCATGGACAGTCGAAGCTTCATTCCCTGTGCACCTTTGCGCATGACCTGCATGACATCCTTTTTGTGAGAGGCATCCGATGATTCCGTCTGACTGGGACCACGAGAGCATGAGAGCTAGCCGGATCGGAAGGGAACTGGGTGCGAAAGACTCCAGGACGAGGACAGTTTCCAAGCCGAATGCTTCTTGTTTGCACATGGTTTCCAAACATCTGACAGCCAGAGAACATGTGCAGCCCTGTTCTGTATGAGGTGGTAGATATTCCTATCTCAGAGCATTCAGAGCTCTTCAGGTGGGTTGGCTGCTATCCTTCTCACATGTCGTTCTTGGAGACTTGAAGACATCATAAGTGATAGGATTGAGAGGTCATGGCCATGGGTCACACAAAGTTGAGTCGATACGAGGCATTTGATTGAGCTCTGGGACGACGTCCGAAGGAAGAATGATCCTGCAACATCACACGTGCAGCCTACGCGTGTGCAGCGCAGCTTTCGCATGGGTACTGGTGACTTCATAGTGGTTGCTTTGGCCAACAATCGCTTCTGTTTCAAGAAGGGAGCGGCTTGGCTGATTTGTTGGGTCTTGCCTCCACACATAGCTCCACACAACACGCTTGAGCTGTGTGACCAATTTGTTCCACCTTCATGTGAGATCTTGAATCCCTGCTGCCTCATTCTGTTGCTGTTCTTGCTTGTTTGGTGGTGAGGCATCTCACAAGTCCAATGGCATCTACCTCGTGATTAACCAGAGAAGATGGGTGGTTTACCAGAAGCGCCTGGGCTTTCTTTGGCTCATGTGCAGCATTGGCATTCGCCGACAAGGGGAGACATGTCGGGAGACAAAGCTGTGAGATTCACTTGCACACTGAGCACATTCTTCCGCGCTTGCAGGTGTCACGATGTTGCTGATTGCCCCGACTTCCGCTCCCATGAATTCGACCTGCCAAAGGCGCTGGGTTTTGCTGAACAGTTTATTGGGCTGTTGTAGCGACGAATCGACAAAATGAAGCCTTCACAGCGACTACAAGCTGCCACCCGGAGTGGGAACAAAGACATGCCCACAGGGGTGGACAATGGTGTGAGTTGGAGAGGTGTTGTTGAGGCTGCCTCTTTTTGCAGGAACTGCGTCCAGAAGGTTTTGGACCACCACAGGACAACAATCTGGAAGAAGATCCGGTGTCCCAGGAGAGCAGAAATAAAATAGATGGGCAAACATATCTCTCCGATGCGGCCGATGCAGAAAGATTCAGCTTGTCTCACATCACATCCATAGAGTGACAAGACAACGGTAACAAAGAATTGGAGCTTTGTTTGGATTGTGCATCCACAGTCAAGTGAAGTCCGTGAAAATCGGGTTTTGGATTTTTCATGATCGCGTCGCAATCGAGTTGGGCGGGGCATGTCGCGTCGCACAGGAGCTCCTTACTCAGATCATGGCAGATCCAGTGACGCCCAAACGTGTCCATTCAGGTGGAAGGCGGGAGGAAGTCTATAGTCTATAGACGTTCTTTTTCTTTTGCCCATTTCAGTCATGAATCAATTGATATGGGTATATATCGGATGGTGAGAACAAGAAGCATCCCAAAAGCGGCAGGTCAGCGGTTCTATTCATTTGGGGAGTCGACCAGGTCATGGTGTGCTACGACCCAGTTCCGCCACATGTGGGACACACAATCCTGCTCTCCAGGTGCGCTTCCAGATCCCGTAGCTCTTCGTGCAAGCTCTGCCGGGGGGAGAATCTGAAGAGGCACACTGGCACCAAATTTCACACGCAAGTTCACTATGTTTTGACACCATCGACGAGATGTTTGCCACTGGTGTTGGCTGAATTGATTTCCTAGACTCCAGATGACTTACGGCCTTCTTTATCCCTCAAATTCCAATTCAATTGGCAGCAAGATGCAGCAAGTGTGTTTGCAAGCCTTTTCTGGACTTCAGATCAACTCGCATGGCCAGGGGTTGACTGAGGCGTCGATCTCTTTTGGGGGAATCTCATTTGGAGAGTGTCCTGGCAGCCATGGAATGATTGAGAGGCTGTGGATGGCTGCGGATTTTGTGACGAGGGTTGATGGATGTTGATGGTTGTGTTTTATCGATAGCTATATAAACTTTGTCTCTTGACACTGCCTAGCCCTTACCTGCTTGATGTCGAGGTGATGCCGAGATGAACCTGACCCGCAGAAACTCCACGCGATGTGAAGATTGATGCACTCATTCCGGGATATGCAGCAGACACCAGCGAAGGGCGACTGCCGCCAACTTCCAGAAACCACGCGTACTACAGCTGACACTACGAACCCGCGTGGATTCGGCGCCTTTAATGAGGGGCAGCTTTTGTGCAGAGTGCTCTGCACATTGGAGTTTCCAACAGCTTGTTTTCGAGAAACTTTAAGATCAGAAGTGTACATTGCATGTTCTTTTTGTTTGTATATATGGCCAGTTGTTCCAGTTGCGCTTGAAGGGTGGAGCACCTGTAGGAAATCAAGTGTGCTGGAGCGTTGTAGGATGATTATGCCGACAGTGACGATGCCGTTTGCTTTGGAAAACATATGCTTTTGCGGCAGACAAGTCCCCTTACTTGATTAAGTAGACGCCTACTTAAGTAAGGGGTCGGCCCCGCAAAACATCTCACTCTTGTTCAGTTTGTCGCACAGCCACGCTCTGTTTAGCTCACCGCAGTGAGCTGACAAGAGGATGTTTAACGACCACTTCCCTAGATGTCCCACAAGCAACTGGAAGACTTTCTCCAAACCCTGCTCCAGTCTTCCTTTTCACAAGGGAGAAACCATTGGATGCCCACCAATATTTTTTGGACCCTTGGTTGTTGGCCTACTGCAGACACAGCAAGGCTGGCACGCGCAAAGCGTCTCGATTTCAGCGGGCTGTGAGGTGCGGGAAAGATCGAAACCGCAATGGAATGGCAAACCTCGCTTTGAGACATCGGCTGCAAACCCATCTTTAGAACCGTGGACTCAGGTTTGCATTTTTCAAACTTGATTTTAGCGAGAAACCTGCTCTTTTGTTGCAGTTTCCAACATGCCCCGCCAAAAAGAACCCTGACATCTCTACATGAGATTGACTAGGACAATTGACCTGACGCACTCTTCTTGCCAGGTTGTTTCGCTTTCATCAAGTGTCTAGGGATGATGCGGTGGGTATTGGAGGCACTCGGAGCGGTGCGGCGATTGGGTTGGCGATCCTGCATCACTTGCAGATCTGTTGAGACTTCGAGCTTTGAGCCAAATTGGCTTGACCACAGCATGCCGCAGCGCTTTCACTGTCTTGCTCCTGTCCACATGCAGGCCGGAAAAAGCCAAAGGTGCATCCATTGGTGCGTGTACTGCCCAGCTCTATACGCTACATATTTGGAAGCGTTTGATTCTTGATTAAATTGATTCCTCAGTTCTCCTGAAACACAACTGTTGCGCTGAGGTGCTTTATTTAAGAATCTCCTGAAGGAACTGTGCTGGGACAGTGCTGGAGCAGGGTCCTAAGAGGCCCATGACTGCTGTGCCGATCTTCGTGCCGATGATGTCCTCAAGGACAGACCCTCCTCAATCATCACTTCTCGTGTGCTGGCAGGGGGCCCAGGGGGCCTTGAGGTTTTCAACCTCCGGAAAGCAACAAGTGATCAACGGCAACACTGTGAAACCGAGGTTCATGATCCCAGAACACCTCCAGTGGTGAGAATAGAGCCGAAGGCGAGCATGTGGCTTGTGGCACATGCTGGATCATGTCGTGAAAGGTGGGAAGGAAACATATGGCTGTATTATATGGTTTCATAGAGTTCCGCAGGACGTGGTTGCACGGTTTGTGACACGGAATGTCACAACACTCTCTTGGGGAAAAAGATCCCGCCGCAAGACCGGCCGGACCGCCCGCAGAATAGCTTGGAAGGTTCCTCCAGACTGCCATCGCATGCGCTTCAACGCAGCCTTAGGACTGCCGCATTGAAGATTCATTGAAGGGTCTTATATATGTATAACTATATCATTATAGTTATACAAATATCGAACTATTTCTGAAGCAGCATCCAAGACTTAGAGCAAATGACAGTGTCCGTCACTTTTCCTTGTGTCTTTCGAGGATGGAGATGGCACCGCTTCACACTTTCTCCCGGGAAAGCCGGGGGCCATAACAAGAGCAGAAGCGCTCAAGGACACGAGCAGCCGCTGGCAAAAAGCACAGTACGAACTTTGACTTTAATTGTTAAGAGGTGTTCATCCTTCTTCTTTTTTGTTAGGTGGATACTTGCGTACTTTATACCTCTTGACGACCGAAAAAGACAAAGACTGTCCAAATCGAGCGGCTTGAGCTCTAGGTTCAGATCTTGGTGCAGGGTCCGATCTTAGTGTCGCAGGCGGTCTCCCGGCGCCCCATGGGTTGGCGGTTTGGTTGCGCCCACGCGCCGACAGGTGACCAACGACAGTGCCCGGAGCATACGCACCAGTGCAGCGCAGCACGTGAGGAGCTTGCTTGAGGCCGAAGCGACCAGAGCCAGACTTGGCACTGCTTGACTTGCTTCACTCAAGCTTCCATTCCCATGCTTCCGTAACAACAGCAACGAACCGGTATGATGAGCCCCAGGTGTCCAAAATGTCCTTCTTTAGCGTTCGCTTTCCCTGAACTCGCTCGCCCGTGATGTCGGCCGCGAAGAGGCCCAGCTGCATGGGGACACGGTGAATCAGCCGCCGGGACGCCTAGCAAACGTAGACGGCGAGTGCTGAGCCAGACAGATCAACAGAGGGATGACGAGGGATGTGGTTCAAATTCCTCCAAAGCAACATGGATGCCCTTACTTGGGAGGGCATCTGACACCGGATGGTCACCCAATCCCCAAAGAAGAATAATCTTACTGTAAAGGCTTCTCATGTTTAAGAATCTAAGAACCTGAGAAGACTTATATAAGAACTTTGGGAGAGTTCTTGTTGGGTCTGTGCAGTTGCCAGGCCAAAATTCATCATTCCCACCAATGATGGAGAAGAAGGTGTCGGTATCTCAGAAATCGGGCCGTCAGGCGGAGGTGCGTGGACTATCGACATAGTGTTGCGCGTGCGACATTGTAACAAGGGCCTGTCGAAATGCATCCCCACAAAAGTTAAAAGCTTAGTGGGACGCTCCGTGTTACTGATACTGGTCGATTCGCTGCCTCCTATGCACATAATTGGGAAATGTTACCACCTCACGCATAGCACTGCAGCATTGTTTCATTTCGGCTGATTGTAACCAGTGCCGGACCGGTAAGTTGAGAGCAGCTTGAAGCATTGACCATGCAGAATTGTTAATAGTGTTTGAATTCAATGTTTAAATTCCTTCACTTGGGGCTCTTTAATTGCCCACAACGTGGGAACTGCAACACTGTATATATATATATACATACTTTGATCAACATATGTCGAACCGATGGGTCGCATGCTTGATCGCAGTCCAAAGGCCCAGCCACTGAGTCGCTACGGAGTCGCTTTCTTCGACACTTTTGGGCATGATCGGGTTGAGTCAAAGTGGCTTTCGGAGCGTCTGCAGTTGGTTACAATGGCCAACACAGATCAATTCATGAAGAAGGGAGCACGGAGAAGGTCTTTAGCTTCAACACGATATCATGTTCGGAAGCTGGTGTTAGCTGTTACCGACGATGCCCCCCCACATCCAGCATAGTGACATGCATGCGACGCACGTGTGTAAGGTCGAAGTGAAAGCCAAGCCTAGAGCTGAATGAGCTGAGATTCTTGCAGGCTTTGTTTGGATCTACAGGGTCTTGAGCAAATCAGGGTACTCTGACTCGCTGCTAGCTTGTTCTCCAATGTTCCGAGTGGCGTGGAGTACGTGCCGTGCGAAGGCAAATTGTGTGCTGCTAGTATAGATGCACGCGCACTTATTCAGACTTTTACGGCGGTATTTGTGCATCATATATTTGCATAAACCCTGTTATAGTTATAGCATGCATAGTTGCATACGTCCAATCGAGGCCTTGGCATGAAGTTCAGGTGCAGTATGCACTGTTGCTTCCTCAGTGTTATAGGTACCAAGTGGTTCTTTCTTCACTCTCTGGAATGGAGAAGTCTGCCAAACTACTACAGAGACCTCAGTGGGTTTTCAACAAACTTTTTCAATGCTCAGGACCGACCTTGGCCGGCCTGATGGTCATCACCCAAGCTGAAGCTGCTGGAAAGTCATGCTGAACGGACTGGCCGTTGTGTGAATTGCTGGACGCTGCGACACGCACCTTTCGTCGTCCCGAATGGAAGGTTTGCTGTTCGTTCATTTGGAAAGGTAAATCATTGCTAGTCGGATCTAGGCTGCATAACAATGCATATTTGCCCATCCGTCGAGCGCACAGTGCGGGAAAGTCCCAGTCCCTTTTTCCGAGGCAGCACCGGTGGATTCTATGGGCTCATGCGACGGACGCGGTTCATCAAACTGGAGGCCGAAAGGGCAAAGCGGCAAAGGTCAAGTCAAGATCAGCAATAATAATGGACTATATATAATGGATTTGGGTTCGAACATCTTTGAACATCCTATAGAACCTTCTTTGAAGTTATTCTTGGCTTGCACAGGGTGATAGGCTGGCAAACTGGCTGTACTTCACCTTGCTCCTCCATCGCCAGTGCGGTACAGCCGCCCTCAGGTCCTAAGACGGCTTTTCGCAGAGGATGGTGATGGTGCATTTCGACCTGGAGCTTTCGAAGACTTCCGGGATGAAACTCTATCTCAGCCTTTGACGAACGCTCTGGCGCCGGAACACCCAGAGAGATTCTTTGTGTTTCTTCTTTTTGATCCTATATTAATATGCGATGCAGACGGCACTGCGAATCAAGCGGAAGTCTGATTCACCGCGACTCGAGGTCCCTGGAATCCGCTCCGCGACCGCCTGGATGGAACCTAGGCGTTGTGATGACCAGTCTCGGCCGGCCTTGTAGGGCTTCTAAGCGAAGAGTGCACCGAAACTGTCATCCGCTTGGCGTTCAGAAACTCGGGTTCCGAGCAACTGCGCTTCAGCAACTGGCTCCATCCATTTACCGTTGCCATCGGCTCATCGAATGCCATCGAATGCCCGCATGACAGATGGGGTGGGTGCTGCAGGTGATGATGCTGATTTGCACGTACTGGAGGCAGACTCCACGATGCGAACGCCTCCTTCTGAGAAACGCTCGAAACATGGCCTTTGGAATCCAAGAGTGCACATCCATGAATCGGCATCCAGGAAGGAGAGATGACATGAATGCATGCTTTACGATGCTTTTCGGTTCGTGGGAGAATCCATGCCCAAATGTAGCTTCTGAGGCGCATGCTGCTGCAGTATGAAAAAAATGAGCTGAAGCGAGCTCGAAACTAAGAACTCAGCCGACCGCACACGCCACGTACTTCTTAAAACCCCTTTTGGTCTCACGAACTTCTACTTGTTTTTGAGTTGTTTAACCGTGAGGACATTGTCTTCCTGAAAGGCCGTTTGTGCCTCAGAGTCCGACAGAGTTTTGGTCGTCAGGACTAGCTCACGACCTCGGAGATGACAGGAACATACAGGAACATCCGTGTCATTTTCCATTCAACCTTTGGGATGATTTGGGATCTTAGACTCCAGCCTGGTTGGGGTTGGGAGTCACGCCTGCCAGCTCTTCTCAAGTCAAAGCGATTCGACGGTCCTCGCTTCTCGACTGTACAGTTGACGGTGGAGTCGCTCTCAGGCTTTGAGCAACGTGAGGGTCGATTGCAGATGCCGGTCTATAACTCAGCTGACTGTCCAGTTGTGGGTGCAACATCCAACAACGACAACAGCTCAATGGCCGCATCTTCATTATACAATATGCTGAATTGAAGATCCCATTCAATTCCCTGCCCGTTGCCTTGAGAAATCCAGTTTCAGCTTGTGAGCTTCAATTGGACCTTGAGAAAACTGCTGTCGTTGCCTAGGGCACTGGTGCTTCGGAAGATCTTCTAGTAGCACCCTCGGTTGGCAAGCATCAGCAAGCAGTTGCTTTGGACTTGGAGCCTTGCCTAGAAAGCGACAATAATTTCTGCCTGCCATTCCATTTCCATTTCCATTGACGCATAGTGCTCGGCTCAAGCTCAGCGTCTTGCTGACTTGAATTCATTAATTTCTTGCACAGAAAAAGTCAGGACCGGGCTCATTCAGTTGTTGGTCTTCAAATTCCAACACTAAACTGTGGAGCCACTTTGTAGACTCCGGGAGCACTTCGGTCCTGACAGGCTGAGACTCCAACCATATTCTGAATAATTGGGCACCAAAGGAACAGAATTGCGGTGGATATTCCTTCAAGTGGCTAGTGCGCCACTTGCCCTCTTTCAGACCTATGTTGGAGCCTGTAGCACAGACTGCGCTTCGCATCCGCTGTTCGCAGTGCTGTGCCTTGGTGAGCTCAACCCCGGATAACATTAGGGTGGTAGGTTTTGGGCTGTCAGCGCCAAAGAAACCTTGCAGCACATCGAGAAAAACAAAAAGGTTCGTTTCCTCAAACCACCGCACTATCTGCGTCATCCAAATAGATGGTGCTTTGGTGTGCCGTGTTCCCCCTTTGTGTGGATTCCGAGGGTGCTCTAACCAAGAAAAACCTCCAGAAAGTGCTTGCAACAATACAGCTCTCAAGCAGAAAAACATTAGCACATTTCCTATGGAAACTTGCTTGCCTTCACGCTTGGATAGGCTGCTCAGACCCCAAAGTTGAGGATCGCATCGTACTGGCCGTGGTCCTCGCTGTAGTTTGTCCGGAAGGCTTTCCCAACGAGCTATGCTCCAGGATTCGCACGGCGGCCCACCATACAGCCCTGCTACAAAGCCTCCCCTTATAAGGTCATACCACAACTTCTGCTGTTTTCCTTGTGACAAATCACATCTTGCCGGGTCTATCGCGACATCGACCGAGACAACAGTCATAACTGTTCCTGACGGAAGCGGCAAGCGTTCAAGCTCCATCTGTATGTCTCGTTCTCGTCGGCGACCACTGAAAAGGTGCAGAACAATAAGTTCAGTCGGTAGGAAATTCCGCAGCTTCGGGTCTGTGGGGATACATCGAATCGAACTGCGATCAGTCTCATCTGCCAGTCTTCCTTCATCTCCGTGGGCATTAGTCACAAGGGCGTTCTTCCCTAGTTCGGTCAGCCAGCTTTGAACAGCACAGCCTGAATGAAAAATTCTGGAATCTGTGGTTTCAAAACCCTGTGTCCAGGAGTGAAGGCTAGCGCAAACTATCGAATAAGGCACCGCAACTCGACATGCTTCTTGAAGTGCAGCAGTTAACTGCTCTACAAATTCGTCTTCCTGTTCAGGACACATGAACGTGTGAAGCGTCTCATTCAGACGACTTTTCACTTTTTCAGTGTCTCTGTCAGTCTGACGTGGTCCCTCAAAGGCATCTTTTGTCAATCGATACCAAGGAAACTGTGGGTGTTCCGAGCATGACTTCTCATGTGCAGGAAGATTCTCTCGATTCTGCTGGAAAAAGGCTCGACAAGTTGCACTGTATCGAAGATGGTGTCGCAATCGTTTCTGCGACAAATACACCTTCGCACAGCAATGACATGTTCGCCCCTGTACTGCCTCACCAGATTCACTCACGTAATTGTGTTTCTGACAAGCATGGAGAAACCATCCCTGCGGCGCAGAAAAGGCTCGTTCACAGATTACACAAAAATGCTGGCCATGCTTCGGTTGATCCAACAGTGACGTGAGCTCGTGCACACGCAGAATGTCAAAAATGCTCCTATGCTCTTTGGTTGTAGCAGCATTTCGCAGTTTCGCCTGTGTTGCTCGGTACAGGGCTGTTCGCCCAAACCGAGCCCATTGTTTTGGTTGTGTTGCTAAGTGCCGCCATGCTTCTCCATCGTGCAAAACCTGGATTGGAGAATCCCTGCCAAGCAGATCTTGGGCCCATTTCAGAGACTCACAGTAAATGTGCATAGCACTACTATCGTCTGCAACCAAGGACCAAAGAATATCTGGGGCAGTTCTTAGAAGAGCTCCAAGATAACGAAATCTTGCGATCTGCAAAAGGTCATGTGGATCTTCACATTGCAGGAAACATCTGGTGTCATCCCTAGACGGAGCCAGCATTGTACGCGGCAACATCATCATATAAAGATTCCACAAAGAGGTAGTCCAGGCTTTTTCTTCACGTTGATTAAGCTGTGTCCAAGCCCCGGCACCCCATGTCATGATGGATAAGACTGTTGATCGAAAAATAGTCATTCGTGTTTCAAGTGGGATCCTCTGCTGGCGGAAAACCTGCTTTGCAGCCCTCCAAAAAGCAGAACGTGCCTTTGAGAATCTTGTTCGAATCTCAGGAAGCAAACTTCCACTGGCATCAATGATCCCCCCAAGATGTCTATATTTGGGTACAAGAGGGAGTTGAACTATTGCGTCATCCAGCAGGACCGGAAAAGTTGCATTGGTTTCAGCAAAAAGCCGCCTTCTCATGCGAACTGCACCTGGTCCTCTCGGCGAGACGACTGCAGCAGTTTTTGTTTCACCTATGGACACTTTCATGCCATATTTGTGAAGCTTCTGCATCAGTATGTATGCTATCGTGGCCAGCTTGTCTTCAATCTGCTTTGCATTCTCGAACTCAGCAAAAATCGCTAAGTCGTCTGCCCAAGTAACTTGAAACATAGGCAGGACACATTCAGGAATAGTGCTCTTATATGGATCACACACTTTTGCAAGTGGTACATGCAGGAGCAGTTCTTGAGCCTCGAGCTCCTTTTGTACCTCTGCTAAAACCTGTGAGAATACAAGATTGAAAACTATGTCAGCCAACGAGTCACCCGGCCGGGTGCCACGGTATGTTTGGACAAATTCACGTCCTGTGTAGCTGAAATATGTGCCTTCCAAGGTTTCTTGTAGCACTTGATGCTGTACAGGTCCTGCTCCAAGTTCCTGGTACGCACATTTCTTGGTCATGCTGTCATGTATGAGGGACATGGACTCGGGACCAAGACCCATTCTGTGCAATACCAGTGCAAGGTCATCATCGGCTAGTCGGGCGCCGGTCGCAATCTGTCGCAAGACACGATAATAGGCCGATTGTACATCGCAAAAAAGTATTGCAGTACTTTTCTGCTTTCTTTTGCCTCTATCGACGAACAAGCGTGATACATGCGTACCGAAAAGGACCTGTTGCATAGGCTTGCCACCCAGTTGAAGGTCATCAGTGGCCTCTAGATACGGTGTATTGAGCCTACTCCGGATGGAGGATCTGACCGCTTTACCAAGTACAGAAGTCAGCAAAATACCTCGGTGGTTTTGACAGTCGGACTGTGAACCTTTACCCTTAAAAAGAGAAATGATTTGTCCCCCTTTCCATTGTAGCGGCTCTTCCAATCTGAAAATCATTTTCAAAACGACAGGATAGAGCACTGCAGCCGCATCACTTGGACATGCCTTCAGCAATTCATTTGGCAATCTGTCCGGACCAGGGGCTTTGCGGTAGCTCATTTTACGAATTGCCCTTTCAAGATCAATTCGGCTTGGTAAATCATCCGACTGGTATTCACCTGGCTTGCACAGATCATGCTGGCGTTGTAACATGGTATTCATGTAAGTCGAGACATCAGTCTCACGTCCAGCCTCAAGTTGAGAAAAGTGCCTGACCCATCTGGCATTAACCTCCTCAAGAGTCTGTAGGACATGACCTTCTTCATCTTGTAGTACTGGTAAGGGCTTTGGAAACAGCGTTTGCTTTTTAGCAGGCTGAAGGATAGGCCTTAAAGCGGCAAACACTTCACTGGGCTTGGCATTTTTAGCATCCTCGGCTACACCGATGATAAAGGTTCGCCGGTCCATCCTTAGCTGCTTTCGGAACTGCAAAGAGACTCTTTTAAGCTCTCTCACATGTCTCACAACAGCAAGCGAAAGCAACTTGTTCCAATGGCCCCAGGCATAACTAAATCCTTTACCCTTTTTGCAGGCACTCCATGCTCGGAAAACGGCAACGCACAAGGAAAAATCATCATGCTTCTTCAATGCGCGCAAAGCTCTACGAATGCAAGTCAATTTGCGATGCAGTTCTCTGCTTTCCTCCGAGACATGTTCCTTGTGCCGTTTACCTCGCTTCTTCGGAAAATGTCGAATCGATTCTTGCTGTAGATGGTTTGTGATCAGTGCCGCATGCTGTGAAGCATTCATGCCCCATTCTGGCGCAGGACATGAGGCCCATATTTCTCGCACAAGGTCCTGATTGGCTGGATTCCTAAGCGCGACTTCATCAATTCTCTTGTTAGTGAATCGATGTTGCGTCAACTGGTTCCATGAAATGCCGAGGCATGTGCACTCATGGTCCAATCCAGCATGTCCAGCATGTATGTCGTCATCAACCCATGCTTGGATATATGTCCACTTCCAGGAAAGGGGCAGCAAAACATAGTCAATTCTGGACTTCTTTCCTGTGGCACTATGTGTCCAAGTCTCCGGTGGTCCATATTGCAGGTCCTCGAAAGTTGATGGCGCAAAGAGACCATTCTGAGTAACAAATTCCTCAAAAAGAGGAGTGTTCTTATTCGGATGATCCCAGGTAAGCCCACCAAAGCTCTGTGTGGCTTCACATGGAGCGGTGGCATTGGCATCAATGAACACCACACATTCGAGTCCCCCAACATTGGTCGAAAATTGCTTCTGGAGTCTGCCCCACCATTGTTGCCTTTCCAAGAGGTCAGCTGCCGTATGGGGAGCATGTGCTACCAAAAAACAAAGTTCCCCGAGCTGACCCCTATACTTGACAATCAGGAGTCTTGGCTCGGCAAGGGCAACCAGGAATTCGCCAGGATGAAATACAATTCCGTCAGCGATTCTTGAACTGCGGCTAATCCACAACTCGACTCCATATTGTCCTCCATCAGTTTTCCCACTGCAGAAGCGAATATGGGAGTGCGAGACCAGCATGCCCTGTGGTGTGCGTGCCTCCTGTATTCCAACAATGTGCATCCCTCGAACTTCAAATTGCTGCCTCATGAGTTGCACTCTTCCTTGCTCAGCGTATAGAGTTTGACATCCCTTGTCACCCATCAATGACAGAGCATTATACGATGCCATCTGAAGGTAGCAAGGTGTGCTCACATAATCATTCTTCTGTCCCGCTTCTGGGAGTAGCTGATGGCTGAGGAGCTCCTTTGGGAAAACAGTTTCACTGTCTGACCACCACCTGAAATAGCCATCACTCCTTTTCGGGAAAACTGAAGATGACGTCAGCATGAGCCAAAGATGGTCCAAGTTTCCCAGGACATCAAGCAGCTGTAGAAGGCGTCCATTATCTGGGCAAGTGGGACACTTTTGATGGGCCTGTTTTGCCAAAGCATCCGCTATTTCATTGTACAGATGACCTTGATGGGCTGGGACGTGCAAGTGTCCAACATCTGCTTCAGTCAACTGCTGTAGGGCAATCTGTAGCCCTCGAAGAAGACGCCCCAGTTCCGTAGACATGCCGTATACACCTTCTGCCTGTCGTCCAGCAACTTGCGAATCCCATAGAAAAACAACTGGCGTGGTGACATTCGCAACTCGCCAGTAGCGCAGTAACCACCACGTAGCCCAGACAATGGCGTGTTGTTCTGCACAAACTGCTGATCCATGTGAATCCAGTAGCCTTTCCACATGTCCCTGCAGAGGAATGGAACCAGAGCGGAATCCAATGAAGGAGTTCTGACCCTTCCAACAGGCTACAATCACAAAGCTCCATGTCGCTGATCCCTCAGCAAAAGATCCGTCTGTGTATATTCTGACAGAGTCATATACAGACGGATCCCAATCATCGGGTTCACATTTAGGCACAGCTTGAAAGGCCTGCTGCAATTGCTCATCTAGATCACCCAGATTGAAATCAGTCTCTAGCTGCTCATCCACCGGATCAAAATCCAGATAGCGCTCCAGCTCCTGGTCGCCAATGCCAAGCGAAAGTTTGAGCTCCAATCCATTGCTTGCAGTCAATGCATCGTTGATGCTCACAACTTTCGGTAATGTTTTCGACCTTGCTGGAGTGGGGATAGGCCTGTTCTGTGCAATCGGTATAAAGTCCACAACATGATCTCCATCGTGGCAGTGGAGCAAGTCATCCATAGTCTCAAGGCATTTCGATTCCCAGAAGACACCATTGCCAGGTGGTGGCAGTCCAGACCATGCTTCACGATGCCAGGTCTCACGCTGAAGGAGGCTCAAGCCGTCAGTGGCATTGTCCTCTTCTGTGACATGCGAGTCGGTGTCCCTGCCTGAACCACACAGCGTCGAGTGCTCATCCTCGCTCTCCGTGTACTCCAAAAGTTGCAGGTAATCTCCTTCGCTCACAGAGAGTATTTCATCCCATTCATACCAGTGCCCATCCTTCCAGACAAAACAGTCCGCAATGGACCGGCAGCGATGTGATGGAAGTACCTGGTCGAAAACATCATTTGTGGAAAGCACTTGTGGGTCCCTAAGCAGGAAACCACCTTGGACCTCAAATTCCAGTGCTTCCAGGTCAACAAAAACTGGCCGACAATGGACTGATATAGTCTAGCACAAAGAAAGCCGGTACCTGGATTCCAGCTTGTTGTATGTGCAAAGAAACGGGTATGACCCAAGGGCAGTCAGCTTCACATTCATCTCTCCAGACCTGCAAGATTTGTGCATGTAAGTCCTGTGATGGAAAAACTCGAACAATTCGTGACTGCTCTTGAATAAGGCCTCTCTGCTCCCATTTCAACAGCCAAGTGCAGATTTCATTTGGTTGGGGATTTCCTATAGCAAACCACTGCATCAATGTGTGCTCATCTCCTCCACTCCAGGTACCGACTTGGCTGGGATCTCCTGTCTGCTCATCATTTCGGCTTGACCCTGTTCGGCTGGTGGCGAGGCTTGTCAGTGATGGGAGCCATGGATCAGGAAAGGAATCCGTGGTCGCATTACCCCCAAGATGACCTAAGTGTCCAACTGCAATGGTGACCCATTGTCCTGGACTCCATGGTACCAAGTCATGGGGCTCAGCCGTTTCACCGGCCAGCATCGCCTGGTATACCTGCGTGGAAGGCACAACTTGGGGCAATCGAGACCTCCACAATAAACTGTTGATAGTTACTCCTTGCTGAACGACATGAATTTCCCTCCACGAATCATGTCCGTCATTGATTTCCAGCAAGATCGGCAGATCACGCCCGAAGGCTCTCGGGAGTGGCACTGCAATGCGTAGATCTGCAAATGGAGCTGGTACTAATGGGAAAATTCTTGCATGCACATTCCACAAGGCAGCTAATTCCCTGCGTATCCAATGTGCAAATCGAGGTCCTCCTCGTAGTACTTCAGCCCGTATTGAGATTCGATAAGT
This sequence comes from Durusdinium trenchii, assembly GCA_963970005.1. Classification (NCBI taxonomy): domain Eukaryota; class Dinophyceae; order Suessiales; family Symbiodiniaceae; genus Durusdinium; species Durusdinium trenchii. The sequence continues at coordinate 251,361 of CAXAMN010013780.1, forward strand.
CGCGACATCACCATCATTGCGTTCAAAGACATACAATGTGATTGATGTGTCACTGCCCAAAAGTTCAAGCAACCATTCTCTTAGTTCCTCCAGCTGCTGCACCTGGTTGGTAAAATGAGGTGCAACATCTGTTGGGCCTCTAGAGAAATATCCGTTGCATAGACTCTCCGTGTCATTTCGATGAGTCGAAAGCGTACTAGGCATCTCGCTTTCACTGCCCAAAGAGGCTTGTTGCTGCATCAGAAAAACACCATCCTCATCACGCTCCTCCAGGCCATAGTCGTCAACGACACTCTCTTGTGAAGGCATGATACTGTACCCTGGCGCTCGTCGCTCACAGGATAGCATCTTAATATCCAGATTTAACTTCATGCCCTGATATGGTTGCCATGCCACAAGAGTGGGCATCTCCAGCAATCCATGGCGAAGGAAACAGTCAAATCTAGGATCTCTGCATACACCATCCATTTGAACATCACGCACCAGATCTTTGCTCCAGACATACTGTGGCACCGAAAGTGCGTGGATTTCTGGAGGGTCATCAAGATCAAAAATGATGACCACGCAGACCATGATTCTCGGGGGCGCATATGATCTTTCCACAAGGAGGAAGATGTGATCCATACCCCGTTGTTCATAAGGTGTTGGAATCTCATGGACATATGCCACAGCTGAAAACTCCTGTCGATCGATTTCTGCTTCCAAAAAGAGTCGAACTGCCGTAATGAACATCTCCCTGTTCCAATTCTGCTCTTGAAATTGGAAAGTCGATTCAGTCAACCGACCATTGACAAATAGGACTTCAAAGGTTGGATATACTCCAAAAGCATCGTAATAGGCCACTGCTTCAGCATTGAGCTTTTCAAAACCAAATACTGAAGTGTGGAAGGACAGAGTATCAATCAGTTCCTCCCATTCTTCGTCAGTGCCCGTCCATGCTTCCTCTTCAATCAGCCCTGCCACGTCCACGTGATAGGCTCTCTGTGTGGCATACCCTTGAAAAAGGAACGTAATATCCATATCATTGTGATGCAGATCAATAGCTGGAGTTGCAGTGTTCTCTCCAGAAAATCCATCGAAGATGGGGTTTTCCTCAGATAACTCTGCTTCCAATTGTTCTCCCGGAGTTGCAGTGTTCTCTCCAGTGAAGTCTTCTTGCCAGGTTATATCTGCCGATGTAGCCGTACTACATGATCCACTGACAGTGCTGGAATCACTCTCCTGTGGAAATTCGTACAGTTTAACAAAGGTTCCACCTGCAATGGGGATGTCGTGGTAATACTGGTACCTTTCGTTGTGGTATACTGCATAGCAAATAGCATCGTGATCACAATCATTCTGTGGACTTGCCAGCAGGAAGAGAGAAGCCACCCCAATGGGTGGGTAGCGACCCTCCAGCAAAATCGAAACCAGATTTGTTCTCCTTCCAAAGAAAACCTGACACAGAATCGGTATATTATCATCGATGCTACCTTCCCAAATGATGACATGTGGCCGCGGTATCACCATGAAGATTGGCGGAGGCTCAATCGGAGATACCTGTACATATTCTCTAAGCCCTATGTCTTTCCAAAGGGATGCACACTGCTCAAAGACATCCGAATCTGTCCGAAAATCACACATTGCCGAATGTTCCTGCACAATACAGTTGGCCGGATGAATCCAAAAAGTGATTATTTCTGCAGCAGAAAACCACTGACTGGCATAACGGTTCAGAACTGACTGTGAGACACGTCTGACAAAACCACGCTGCATGAAGCTACTACCTCTAATACCACTTGGTTGTCTCCTACAAGGCTGACCTCGAAGATGCAGTTGAAATGCACTAGCATGCTTTTCTTCCACCAGATCATCCATCTCCCATACTTGACCTTCATCACCATCATACCACGTCAGAAAGCAATTTACCCCCTCTAACTGACAGTAATGGCCAAGTCCAACTTTCTGGACAATCTCGAAAAGACGATCACCAGTCTGGCATAGTACTGCAACTCTTCTAGGATGGCCCACATAGAGAATATCTATGAGGAAAACCCTTTCGCCTCGCAGCCTTTGCGAATGCAAAAGTCCAACCACATCAATTGGGTATCTCCTCAAAGAAAGTGGGGCAGGCTGGGGCTCAGCAACAGCGAAAGTAAGAGGCCAATCTTGCTCAGTATCACTCCATTCCAAGAGTACAGCTCTAGTGGCAGACATGCTGGCATCAATTACACAAACCCTGGCGGCTGCCGCCACCTGTCCACTTACTATCCAGGTGTATACCGTGTGGGTTTGGATATCAGCAAGCAAAAAATGTTGATCAAGGAAAGTGCGGAACGCATCATCCAATCCATTTGCAGCTGGAATGATACATACTCTTTCGTCACCTGTGCCTCCATCTGCCACAGGAAGTTCAGCTAAGGCACGTTGAAAGGATGCTTCCTCCATCTCGAACTCCTCTTGCCATGAGGAAGATGCGCTCTGCATGAAAGAAACATGTTCCTCCTCCTCCGAACGTTCCTGTGAACTTACTGTCTCAACTCGGGACCTCTGGTCCAGCTCCTCACTGCTTTCACAGGTAGTGCTCCCGTCTGTGGTATCATCTCTTTCAATTTCAGTCATTCTTAGGCGGATCCCTTCATACAGGGGTACATGTTGGTGCCATTCAAAGAAATTTTCGCCACATCTGAGTGTGCAATCTGCTCTCCATATACACTGGTTCTCAGGCTTGACAAGGTCGAAAATCTGATGGACAGTGAGCCAGTTCTGCACACGGAAAACAAAACTGGCCTGTTTGAAACTCCTATCCGTCTCATATTCGATCAGTGCCGGAACTAAACCCTGTCCAATGTAGGTTGTGACAATAAAATGCGGCTCCGGTCCTCTACCACTATTGGGCGATGGCCATACTGGAAAAATATAACACGGACGTCTACCGAAAGTATGTGACCAGCGGCTTCGTATGTTGTGACCAAGTGGCAGGTCTGGATTATGCGTTACAATACGCAGATCCCTCTGAAGCTGCTGAATGTGTTCCGCATGGTGCATCCATGTCAGGACATCCGCTCTTATATTGCCACCTAATACACGCCTCACATGCCTGGTCAACATATCCTCCATAAGTGGCCGGACCTGCATCAAAAACAAGGTGTCCTGAAGCGGGTCAATCGTGAAATCAGCAACGAAAGGCCTTTCCATGGAGCTATCCGCTGGACATTGAGGTTCAGTTGTAAGCTCAAAATCCATTCTGGCACCAGCAGAAAATCTGACAAATTCATGCCTTCCGTACTGCGTATTTTTGTGTGCATATTGAACCCGAACACCGTTCACCAGTTCCCTAGGGAGATTTTCTTCCCTTAGTATCTCATCGAAAGGAACAAAGGTTTGCAAGCGATGTGACTGTAATGCACACCCTGGTTCCTCGCTGGTAGTCCAGTGAGAGAGGACAGGGAAACCATGAAGGCTTGGCCATAAGTCCACAATCACGTGAACTTGTCCGTTCACCACCGCACTTTGTGGCTGAGGCTCAACATAATGTAGCTCAAAAGATTCTCTTCGGTCAAAGTGGTCACGCCATAATCTTTCAATTCGATTTTGAAGTCCAGGCAGTATTTTTTTCTTTTTGCCATAGACGCTCAAAGTCCTTGTCGCTACATGTCTGCCTTTCAATCCATGGAAGTACAAATGCACATCGGAAAACTCTTCCTGTGTCGTTTGAATCTGCTGCCAGAATGCCCTAGGCAAGGATTCTGTAATCATGGAGGTCAAGGCTGCATCCAGATCATGTCCTCTAGAAGGATAACCCTCTCGACTAGTTGAGGGCCTCCAAGAGGAGCTTTGCATCAATGAGAAATCTTCTGTCAGAATGTCCCATTTTTCATGCTGGTGCGACAAGTCACTGTGAAAAGGACAGGTCAGAGGGTATGAGCCACCAAGCCCTCTTGTTAGGCACCTGTCCCTTCCTGTAGTTCGAGGTAAGGAAACAACAGATGACAAAATTGCATTGGCAGAATTGACACTTGATGGTCCATAGACTGCCCAAAATTGTCCCGCTCGATTGAGTTTCCCGTCATGCCAAGAGGACCGTGCTTTCTCAAGTGGCAAATCCAGGTGTTCCCAAGAGCAGAGGCCTTCTTTTCCATCATGCTGATGAAGGAGATAGCTATGATCTCCACAAGGCGGAGAGAGATCAAAGCCTTCAAATCGAGGCATGTTTGGGGCCACATTGTGCGCTATCCTATTACCATCCTCCTTCAAAATACAAGTGCACACAATCAAAGCACGAAGACCCCTGTTCATAAATTTCATTCCTGATGAATTGCAACAGGTGGTTTTTGCCTCTGTCGACATAGGAATAGAACGTCTATGCCGAAAATAAATCCACCCATATCCACCAGTCAAGCCCATCAGGGACAAAGCAAACAGCCAGAAAAATCCTTTTTGGATCGCTGCGAGGATATGCACACCCCATTCAGCCCCAGCCATATCATTGCCATCAATGTCCCTCTCTCTAAGCTCCCATAGCAGATGCACCATTGTATAGATCACCCCATGAAACAGTGAAAGATAGTGCAGCTGCAGGAACAAAGAACGTTGCCCCAGAGAGCCAGCGGGAAAGCATATACTCCCAAAGAGACAACGAAGCTCCATATACCAGCATACAAGAACCAAAGCCAGTAATGGAGTCATGAACGTAATCACAAAAAGGTATTGCGCCGCCTCATGAATGGAGCCAGTGTCAATTCGTCCGCATGACAGTAACAAATGCTGCCAATCTGTGCCAGCCGAACTGTGCTGAAACTGCATTCCTAACCAGCGTAAAAGGAAAGACGAAGTTTCATCCCAATGACTATATCCCATGCCATTGATAATCCACTCCTCATATTTGCCAGCCAACCATTGCCCCATTCTCAAAGGAAGACCACTAAAGGAACGTACACTGTTCCCCAAGTGTGAGACAGGAGTGCCAAATCCGCTGACGATCTTGAAAAATCTGTGGGTGCTGCCTTCAAAAATGGCGCACTCCATGTTGAACCAGACATCGGCCTCATCTGATTCACTCATAGTGTCATTGCATTGAGCGGTGAGTGTGTCTCTCCTTTTCCAGAAGAATGCTCTTCTATCGGTAAGGCCTTGGTACGTCCTTTGCCAGATCGACACAATCCCGCTTTGGATGATTCTCTGGAATTCCAAAAGGGCTGCAAAGGGCCCCTTCCAGCTGTCCCAGTCTTGATGTCTTCCGGAATCTTCGTCACCTGCGCCATCATCTGCTGGGTCAAAATGACAATATTTTCGACTGTTGAGAACTTTTCTGGTTCTGCACGAACAATTGCCAAAACATGTTCCTGATGCTCTGGGGAAAGGATGTCCAAAGCCTCTTTGACAGCATGATGTGTCAGAGGATCGACATTCACCTCCAATTCCTCGATGCGACAAGGAGAACGTGACCTGTCTCTCGAGTTCCTCGAGGTACGTTCTGTTGAGACACTCGCTAATCGAGTTGTCACTGGCGGCTTCACCATTTGAGGAGAATCGTGTTGCAGCGCCTCCGAATTGCCCTTCACCGCTGTAAGCAGCATAGAAACCTGATATGCCAAGTCCTGGTTCCTCTGCTCGATGGTCTCCACATAGGAGGCCATCTGGTACATCTGGCGATTCATGGTCTCGAGCTTGGAAGCGACTGCATCCTCCCCATTGGATGTGTCCATGTTCTCCTTGTCCTTGTCGTCCTTTTCCTCTTCCACTTGAGTGAGCTCTTCTTTGAGCTTCTTGATTTCTTCGAGATGTTTGGCATCTGCACGTTTGACCCCCTCCAAGATGCCTGATCTCCAGGTTCCATGGCTCTCTTTTTTCTCCTTGAGCTGCTTTTCGATCTTCTCCTTCTTCGTCAGTTCCTTCTTGAGTTTGTTCAGCTCCTTCTGCTGTTCGCGGAGTACTTCTCTGGGGTCGGTCTCCACCAGCTTTCGGATCTCGTCTGCTGACTCTACTGTGGAAAGATCTGTTTTTTGCGCCAAAGCCTTGATGGCTTCTCGCAGCTTCTTGTTCTCTTCTTGCAAACCAGAGGATTGCGAGGACAACCCCGAAGATGTAGTACCTCCAACGGAGGTGTCGATCTTTGAGCCGTCGTGGTACCTGAGAACCATGTTGTCGCCCTTCTCTTTTTTTGGGCTTCTCCTGAGAAGGTCTCTTGTTCTCCTTGATCCAGGCATTCTTCCAAGCTTCTGCTCGGGCATTGCCACTCCATCTGCCGTTCTTCCATGACATACTGCACCTCAAGGCGTATCTTGGCCTGCTATGGTGTCTCTCCAGAACAGCCTTGCACCTTAGTATATGCAGAAGTCTTTTTCCAGAGCAGCGGAGTTTGTCGCGGTGCTTCCGAATGAAAGCACGTGCTTTGGATCGATGCTTCCTCTCGCGTCGATGCCAGCTTGGGCTGCCCAACGCCACTATGGCAAAAGACGAGGGAGCGCGCGAGCGTCTTCTTTGAAGACTGGGGCCGAAGTAGCTCTGAAGTATTCACTTCAGCAATCTTGAGCCCTTTTCTGCCTGCCTTCCAAAGACAGAAACTGAAGTGCTGCAGAGTCCTTTGGGAGACTAGTTCCCTCATGTTCCGTCTACAACCGACATGTTTTCCACTTCTATGTTGGTTTTGCGACTCCAAACGACGCCAAAAGAAATCACCAACATGTTCATCATTTGCACCTTGAGGTGGAGACCATGACTGTCCAAGAAGCAATGGCCAGATGTCACACCTTGTGCGCATCCGAGCCCCGACGGACGGGTGCGACCAGTGGTTGGAATGAATGGATCCAAAGATCTATAATGAAATCATTTCCTCATTCCTGTGCATCCCATACTGCTATGAAATTACAACCTATACTATTAAGCTATAAGCATCACTCAGACAAGGAGCACCCTAACACAACCTTTTTTGGTACTAAGGCGCGGCTGCGGTGGCTTTTGTTTCCAAGGCCAGCACCTCAACAACTTCAGCAGCATCAGCACGGATTCTTGCATGATGTGTTCTTTGTTTCCGGGTAGAAATGACGAACCTCATGACGTTTCATCACTTAGCAATGTTTGTTGTTTTTTTTTTTGGGGGGGGGGGATGATGGTAGGGTGGATGATAACTCACACCCAATGATGGACAAAGGACGAACAGCCTTGAACATGCAATCATTCGCCCATCCTACCGCAAGGTGACATGACTACAGCGCCGGTGACCATTCACTTCAAAGGCTTGACAGCAAAGTGTCTCTGAAACTTGCGAATGGCAAAACTTGTCACTGAGACCATCTTCCCACCGAAGGACTTGGCCACGAAGCAGTGAGCGCGGCGGTGGGCCCGGCAGCCAATGTCGGAACTAGGCTACTCCGGCTACTCCCGACATGATTCCTCCCCTCAGGAGACTGAGGTTGACGAGTTTGTCACATGGAAGGGTTGGAAGGACATTCTGCTGGACTCTTTTGAGCTGGAAGCGTATCGACACCTGGTGAGTTGAGATGCTTTGAGGTTGGACTTCCTTCTTCTTTGAAGATGGAGAAAGTGCCCTCGTAAAGCTTTTGGCGCAGCAATATCAGGCGCGTGAAGTACAAGTAGCTCAAGAGATGATACCTGCGTATCCGGCTTGAGGCTCTCATTCTGGCAATTGTTAGATTCTATACAGATCATGATGTCCTTTGTGTGGACAGATTTTAGACTTGAGCTGTTGGCAAATCAATCCATGGCTTCGTTCCTTTTGAGGCAACATGTTTGAGGCTTCTTAGTAACAAGAAGCTACTAGGTTGGAGGCCATTGCTACTAGTTTCTAGAATGTCTGTGAGGTTCTTAGTTATGTATATAAAGATATATAAAGCTTTCTAGTAAATAACGAGAAGCTTCGGGAATCCTTTCACTTCGCTCCTTTGAGGCGCGCTTTTGTGATCCTGACAAGCCTTGCAGATCATCGTGGGCCCTGAACTCATTCTCCGTGGGTTCTGTCGCGCGTGCTGGCGATGAGATGGTGGGTTTTTAGCGGTCCACTCTGCGATGTACACTGAGAGTGGGGAGTTACTAGCCACTGGATTGTTGAAGGTGCTTCGCTGGGGTTGTTTGCAAGAGTTGGTCTTCAATATCCCAAAACCTTGAAGCAAAACCTGTAAAGCGTGTGGGTTTCATGCAGTCAGATTTTGCCCGGCGAGCTGCTGCAGTTTCTTTGTTTGTCATCTTGTCCATGGCTGGTGCGGCTAGTCAATCTAAGAGCATGAGAATAGACCGTCAACAAACACGTGGATTTCCTCAGCTTCAGCTGTTTCAACGGCTCCCACCATTTAGTTCTCAAGCAACAGCAACAGCAGTGAATAAGCCAATACGCGATAGGAGAGCCGGCCCAAAATGATTGAAGCGACAGGATTCGGCTTCACGAAACCAGCAGCTCATGGCGAGCAGCTTCCATGACCTGCTACTTGGGTTATGTGGCCGATTCAGATGAGGAAGGCAAGGGCCTAGAGATGCTGCCGAGCACTGCCACTGCACCATTTCTGATGCGATGCATCTAGCTGGAGGCACCGCTATCGACCCAACACGGCCAACGCCCAAAAAGCGGCACCATGACCAGGTGATTGCCGGGCTCCTCAGATAGGGAGCTTGCTCCATGTGACCACCACCCGACCCGCTGCCTGAGGTTACACCGGAATCAACGGCCTATGCCTGAGAAGTTGTTCTATCGACCAGAGCAGATTTGCAACAAGCAAGTGTGAAATGGTGTGAGTGCATTCAAATCAGGGAGAGCGTGTTGTGGGAACAGAGCCGATCAACTAAAACCCAGTTGTTGGAGGCTTCCACCTATTCCTATACACACCCAAGTGCTTTGTTGCAGTGATGTGGCTGATCAACATGTTGAGCTCGGATCAGGCTGGGATCTTGCCGAGGCCAAGCGTGGCAAGATAGAGAGCTCCAGAAAAGAGGCGGTCCGGCGATGTCCGTCATCGAAGCAACTGAGTTGATCATGCTTTCGTTCCAGAACTCGATCGTGCCAGTCTCATGGTGAGTTATGTTGCTAACCTAGTCAGATCCGTTGAGTCGGGCCACACCCACGTCCTTGTGGGCTGGAACACAGAACAAACGACCTGAAAAGAGGCCATTTGCTTTGGCGCCTGAGGTGGCCCTAGAAATTCGCTTCGCATTCAATCCCTGCTGTATAAACACGCTTGCTTGCGCAAAGGGGCCACCTCCGAAACGGCAGACGTTGCCCTAGCCTCAGTGAGAAGTGTCACACCAACCGTGCTGGGATGAGGGCAACGTGCTAAGCAGGTGGACTTGAAAGGATGGAAGCACCACAGCTACTTTGCTTAGCTTGTTTGTTTTGTGATCACGTCATCGAACGCCGAAGATACAAGTTCTCAGGTTGGCCTTCACAGATGGGAAAGTGCCATATTTGAACGAGACTCCTCCGGCCCCAGAAGCTGTTGAGGCCTGGTGTGGGTCAAGCTGCGAAAATCGGTGACGAGGCTTCAATTGCCTTTCCGCAGGCGACAGTGCGACCTTCAATCGCGGAGGATCAACATGAGGAGCCAATCTCCAGCACCTCCAAGCTGGTAGAGGGGTACACATTGTGGCTTGGCCGTTCTTTCTGAACTTCGGAGACTGGCCACAGTGAGAGGTGAGAAGATGAAGCTGCGTGGCTTTCTGCAAGTGATATAGCTAGCAGCTTAGAAGTTCGAAGAGGGAAGCTGGGGACTGACGGGCACTCAGCCAAATACTACTTTTTGTTCCTAGTGGTTCCAGTGGTTCTCCATGATTTGCGAAATTACGAACGCAGCGGATCACCAAGGCGCGACTTGCGCCTCAGCTCCAAGGGAGTCCGCGAATCGATGGAATTGGTCGCGACGCGAATCGATGGACCGAAGCAGAGTTCATGGCCCAAAAGACACCAGAGTTTCGCGACTCCTTTTGTTTTCTCTTTTGTCACGTTGCTGCTTTTTTGGGGGAGAGGTGGGGGCAGAGGAGTGCAAGGCCGGCACATGTGTCCTTTTCACAGGCTATGGCCTGGAAATCCCTTTGAGGCGCCGCGTGGTCTCTGCCATGCTGCCACGCTATGGGCACCTTTTGAAAAAAAGAGGAGGTTCAAGCACTACGTGCCTTTGAGCTACATGGCAGCAAATCAAGAATCAAGAAGCAAGCAAAAGAGATCAAAAGAGGATAAAGGAGGGACCTGATGAGAGATTCGAGATGATTCGAGACAAACAAAAGATGACATAATCAAACATGTCTTGCAAGAATTGACGCAGTTTTGTAGGGCGCTCTCGCTCTCGGGGCAGCAACTCTTTGCACGCTTGCTTTGCAGAAAGTGGCCGCAATGGGTCCCAGCAAAGGGCTTGGGAGCTAGGCGCGACAGTACATCACAGTCTTGAGTCTTGCATCACTAGTTTCAATTTTGTGGGGTGCGGGGAGTGAATTGAATTGGATCTCAACGGATGTGACATGACCAAGATGTTTTGGCAATCAAACTTGTGCCAGATATCGCGAGCTGGGCGAGGAGGAGGCGCAAATTGCTGCATCTGAGCTTGCCCAGCCGTTGCCGCAAATTGTGCGTACAACATCCGGAAGTTGGGGGCCTTTGCTGGACCAAATTGACAGTCGATGTGCACCTCCCAATGGTCCATGGCTGCTGGATTCTGCACGGGAAACGGCATCAAGCTTGCTTCAACGGCCGCTTTGCGTATCAAGCTGTGAGGACCGTTGGCACGTCGCCGCAACCCAATCAGTGCACTCGAACAGTGCTGGCAGACTGGGCTAATTACCATGATGCACTCGATCCATCATCATATTCGATCTATTGAACCCTGTTATGTTACTCTGATTTGCTAAAGGTCTTGTCCTCATGCTGTTTTTTTTTTCGCCAATGGATCTTGCTTCTGTGGCCAGAACTTTGGCAAGCTGCTCCTTAGTGCTCTACCTGTCGGAGAGCTGAGACGCATGGGCCGCGGACTGGGCTTGGCTGAGCGCTGTGGCAAAAGCCAGTTGTTGGAGAAGCTCTGCGAAGCGGCCAAGCAGCAGCGCTTGCTGCAAGTCTCCAAGAAGCCACACACAGATGGCATAGAGGCATCCAAAAAACCAACTGACCAGAGTCAAGTAAAGTTTCACTAAAAATCTAGGAACCACATCACTACTGTAGTGTGAGCGCTTCTTCAAGGAAGCTCCGCCCCGCCCTCAGGTGAGAGCTTTCTTGAAGAAGCGTGAGCTATGCGCCTTGTTCCTAGGAGCTCCTAGAGCTCTCTATTTAGGAGCTTCCTAGTGCTAGTAGCTTACCTCCGAACTTCATTAAGTAGGCGCCAACTGAACTAAGGGCGGGCTAGCAAAAAAGGAAGAGTAAGTGTCCATCGGACTGATGTCACACGGGCTGTGCTCGAGCCAGGCCTTGGTCTCACAAGCCCTCCGCTCGGGGCGCTGGCTGTGCTGTGCCGATTCCATGGGCCGTCATGCCTTGATGGTCTTAGGGGAACTCTTTCGCATTGAAAGCTGTGACTCGGCAAACAGCATAAAACCCCCAGTTTCTTTCTTGGAACCCCCGGGATTCTCCACATCTTTGATTTAGCCAACATTTGCGATGCATGATGCTGCAAGTCATTTCTTCTAGGCAACCACTAGGCAGCTTTTGATTTGATCCAGGTGGAGCTGCAGAGGTCTCCTATGTGCTTTTCACCACCAAGTGGCCACAGTTTTCTTTCCAGGACGGCCCGCTCCCCGCAGTCCCTGCGAGTTAGACATTTTTCAGTGGTGCACGGAGTGCCCTCCCACAGGGCTTGGAGAGTTGACTCATTGAAGTAGCATTGGATGAGAACTGGAAAGCCAACTGACAACACTGAAATGCCTCGGTCCTCAAAGCAGAGGAGGCGAAGCCTCTCTTCACCGACCGTGACTCTCTCGACGCCTTTGTGGCTGCAAGATCGATGACTGGCGAGGCAGAATTCGGAGTGATGGATCGGTGATGAGCTCCAGCCCCTAGTGGTAAGGCCAGGAGCCCCTAGTAGCGTCTTTGCTCCTAGTAGCGATGCCAGGAGCCCCTAGTAGCATACCATAAGTTGTAGTATTAAAATTAAGATGTATTAAGGGTGATGCGACCATTCTTTTTTGTATTCATGGGGACTACTGCAAGTCTCAATCTGTGTTTGATTGCAGAAGCGAGAGTGTGGCTTGGGCGGCAGATCCAAAAAAGAAGATGTGCTTTATGTATGCAAGTAGATTGCAATAGCAATTTATTTGCGTATGTTAATTACCGTTTGTGCAACGTGGATGCTGACATTCTTTAGCACAATATGCATGCATGCACATGTTCGTCAGTCAAACACCAGAGACCTGTTACACCAGCTTAGAGGCTTAGATGCTGCATGATTGATCATTACTTTTGATAAGATCACATGCTTACCAGGACTTTCAGCGCTATACTTTGGAGGGGGGCCGAGAAGGACGCTTGTGCAGCGGAGGAAGGTTTGCAAAGGGCCTTGGTTTCCGTGGCAAATGACTTTGAGGCCCGGTGCGAACAAGAATGCATCGTTCACACTTGTGTCTAGAGAATGTACGAGTTGCTGCAAAACTTGACCAAAGCTTTCTTTGCCCTTAGAAGTCCATGTCCGGGAATTGTGCATACCAACAAAAGGGTCTTAGGTCGGAACAACCGATGCCCAAAGAGCAAGCCCCCCCAAAAACCAAAGAGCATGAAAAAGAGAAAGAGGGCACCCGAAGAAACGACTCCTCCAAAAAGGACATGAGACCACGACCCTGTCGCCAGCGACGGGCACGGCGGTGCCCATGTCGACCACTCGAGGCGGCCAAGCTGCGCGACCCCTTTCGTCGCCGCTTTACCGCGGCGTGGCGCTACGCCGAGGCGTGGGGATGGAGCTGCCTGTTAGCCCCAAGAGCCTCCAAGGCTGGAGAGATGTTTCAAGGAATTCAATAAGGCGCCCACGAAGGGTTAGGAGCAAGGACGCTACTAGGAGCAAAGGGCATCGCTACTAGGATACTAGGAACAAGGACGGTACTAGGGGCTCCTGGCCTTACTACTAGGAACAATTTTTGTATTAGAAACAATAATTAGTAAAGGAAGGTGCTTCGCAGCGTCGTCCTCAGCATTCCTCAACAAATGACCATCGATGGCCGCAGAGTTTGGGAAACGGATTTGAGTGGCTCAGGTCAATCTGCTCACTTACAGGATTCTTGCAGATTGATCAAACACTATGCATCTACACTGTGCAGGACATATCATCCACAGAATCTATTTGCAGTCACGGATGTTTTTGATTGTTTGCGTTTGAGGGTTCCCTGATTCCCTGGCATTGCTGCAGGCACTTCATCACGCTGTTACGAACTCTCCGGCTGTAGGCTGGTCGTCTGGATTCGAAGAGTACTGAGTAAAGCTGACCCATCATTGGCTTCGAAGTTGTTCCAGCAGATGGTACTTTCCTGATCAGGTCATGATCAAGAGCTTCAAGCCGCAAAAATTCGGCGGCTCAAGCTGCTGCTAAGCTCAAAGCTTTGCCCTGCAAAACGTGGTCGCTGGTATGCTGCCACTTGCCAGCACGTTGACAGTGATCGCAGGTCTATTCTTGTCAGTTTGCTGCAGCAAGCAGGCATCCCATATGGCGGAGCTCGGGGGGGAAGCTCTTCAAGATGGCCCGACAAGGGGGTAAAAGATAATTACACATCTAGATCATCTAGGCGATTCAAATGAAGTAGCCCCAAGAAGCAAATCTCATAGATGCCGATGAGAACGACGTGTTGTTGATGTGAAAATCCATTTATATAGATCCAACAAAAATTGGACTGCCAGGACCTTCCCAGTGACCTTTTTGGAGTCCCTAAGTGGCCTTTTACAAGCCTAAAGTGACCTCAAACCAGGGGATCAAAAGGTCACTGGGAAGATCCAGGTATATATATATATATACTTATATATATATAATTGTATACTGTATATTTCTTTTGAGGCAGCCGACTCATAGAGCCCCCCAGGCTGAACCTTCGAAGGGTCCCAGGCTTGATCAGACGTTTTGGTTGTGACGTACGACGCCCCAGGAGTTGGCCAAAGAGCTCGCACGAAGCGAAGGCCCAGCAGAAGCTTTGGAACTCGCAGCCCGTGGCCTTGCTGAGGGGATGGATGTGGCAGCGACCTCAGTATCCATTCTGATCAGAATCCGTGAGAGATCCGTGAGATATTGAGATGTTGAGATGTAATTGTCCGCGCTACTGTAAGCGACTTTGATGTAGAAGATCTTCGGAACAATACCTCCCCACATGGCATGGTTTCTACGATTTTACTCCTAAGAAGCTGGAAGTGCGCATTGGGCTTCAAGCGATGCTGACTGACCACCACGCGTTTGGGATGAATCCTGCGGAGTTCAATGGCGCTTGGAATGCGTTCAAATTCCCGGAATGAGTTCTAACGTTTCTTTCTCTACACCTTTTCTCCCCCATGTAGAATTCCGCAATTCAGCAGCAGGTTGCTGGTTTGCCTTGCACCTGGTTGCTGGTTTGCCTTGCACCGAGTTGAGCATTTTACACCTGTATCATCAGCAGCCGTCACCGACTGCACATTGAAACATGCACCCCTGCTTGTTTCTGAAACCGTTTTTTTCCAGCTCACAGCTCCAGATCTCTGGCATTCTTGAGAACTTGTCCTCGGGCAATGAAGGCGTCATTAAACCCAATCCAATGCATCCATTGGGTCTATATAACCCGACTCTTTCTTCATCTTCTGCTGAAGGTTCGAGACTGTGTTCCAGCAACAGTTGCCCTTTTGTTGCCTTTTCCAGGAGGTTATCCAGCATCGCTTTCACACATCACATGTCCCGCCAAGCGTACTTGGCATTGGATTTGTCGAGGTTTTCAAAACTTGGTTGGCAGCATCACAGGCATTTATTGCCGTTTTAAAGATCTGTTACATGGCCAAACTCACAAAGCTTCGGATACAGTTGCTTTGGCTTCCATGCCCCGCAACTGCTCCCCAGTGGTACCAAAAGCCTCTCTTCCCCGAGGCTGACAAGGATCTTTTCGACCCTTCGGCCCTTCGGAGTGTGAGCTTCAGGGCCAATGCGTTCCTGGATTTTCAGAGCTCCTTCTTCGCCGAAGTGTCCCCTTCGGCTTTGAGATCCTCTAGCAGATGGCTTCTTTTTGTAGCCCTAGACTTAGAAACCGTAGCACAGAGCAGCTCAGGCGGAATCTGTCTAGCTGCATGCTTTTCAAACTACACGCTATCCCTGGACATATTTGGGTTTTCCTTGCAAGGTGAATTCCCGTTACGTTAAAATATATTAAAATAACTATTTGCGAAGCTGACAGTGGTACAATGGAAGTGTCGCTCTGGCAAGGTGCTCGTGCGGATGCTCGCGGGGGGGGTAGCTGGCGCACCTAGCGCAGAGATGCAACTTCATTCTCTGCACTTCTGTGGTTTTGATCTAGGCACCATCGCACGAGCACAAGCAAACTCCCACATCCGTCGTTGCAGCAAACAGATTCAACGCGATGAGCACACGGCGAGTCTACTTATGGGTTTGACCAACCCGGCCCGGCCCCATTAAGAAAGATCATATGTATGTGGGATTATGTGGGAATAAAGGTAGGTGCTAGGGGTTGGTCAAACCCATGCAACGTCTTGAGATGATTCTGAATATCCTTTACCCAAGGCCCGCACTGTCACAAACTTGAAGGGCATTGGCTTGAGGCATTAGATCAGGAACTTGAAGAAACTGTCCCAAGCGTGCAGCACCAGCCAGAGTTTTGCCAAGATACCATTTCCTTGGAGGGGGGCAGACAACACCTGCTGAACATAATCTCTCATAAAACAATTACTGCACTGTAATCTTTAGTGGCCGAGATCCCTCTTTTACATCCGGTCTCCCTCGAAATGGCTTGCCTGAAGCATCCTCCCTCCACTGCCCGTCAGGCTCCTGCAAGTGCGGTGGATCTCACCAGCGAAGTTGCCTCTTCACAGGAGGCGTTTTGTGAGGGGAGTTGACTCCTTGTCGAAACACATCTAAAGTAAATGAATCCTCAGAAGTGACCAGACGGCGCTGTCCAGAAACATGAATGTCATACCTAGCATTGATATCTTGACACGGGACGCTTGCGATTGAGTATTTAGATGTATTCAGACTCTTTTCTTTACACCCACAGAATGCAGAAGGACAACGCAGAATTCTTTTGTAGGAGTGGTGGGTGAAGGCTGGCAGAGTGCGCAGTATACATCAGCGCCACCCATCTTTTCTCGGGTTTCAACTGGCCAAGGTTGTTGGAACTCCCGATGAGCGGCTGCGAGTCTTGCCTAGGGATGCACGCCATGGACTTAGACCAACTGACACACGCTACAAAAAGCTACTTCAAGAACAAACTACATGGATGATGGGTGCCCCATTGTTGAAGCTATTCCGGGGCGGTATGTGAGCAAGTAACATGTCAAGAAATTGGACCATGCTTAAGGTTGGGGCTTCAATCCACGACCAAAATAATAAACAGCTTTCACTTGAAGGACCTTAGCAAAATCCATTGCTTTTCAAACATTTTGCGAAGGCTTTTGCAGAGGCTTTATATAGTCTTTTCAGGTCTTTCGCACACAGTTTCCCAGGCTTCCTGATGAATTGTGGTGGGATGGACAATGATTTCTTATTTATAGTAGATGGTGGGTGGGTGGGTGAGTGGGTCCCACCAAACAAAGACAGGGATGAGCAGGGATGTGTGCTTGCTGCCCCCATGCTGCTTGCATCATGGATGCCGCTCTATTTGCACAGAAACTTCGCAGTTGGAAGTGGGATGTGCATCAGAATGGGGAGGCCAGCGTGCAACAGTTGCTGGAGGGTCTTCCTATTCCAGACCTGGTGATGCGCGACACCGCGTCAGACAAAAGTTCTAAGGCTGGGATCTCGCGCGGAGATGCCGCACCCTGGCAAGGCAGGCGTGCCAGACTGGCAAAGCCAAGAATGCCTGGAAGAGCCGGCTCCAGAAAACAGAGGCTGGAGCAACCTATATAATATACTACATGGTTATAAGTTATAACAGGTTATTCATATAAATTTAAGTGTTCTGTGACCCGGACCTGTTGCTTGTTGTTTGTGTATTCCCCACAACTTGTGTTGAACAATGTTGAACACGTTGAGCAAGTGTCATGCTGAGAGCATCTTTGCAAGCTTAAGTCTGTGGGCAGGCTGCCAGGCAAGATGCGGCCTGGCTGACTCGGGCAGTTGACTTGAGAGAGAGGGGCACTGAGATGAGCACAAGGTGGTCCAATACGGAAGATTGGCTTTCATTGGGCAGTTCCCTGAACCCTTCAGGTAGTAGTACCACTAGTTGGATCGCCATGGACTTGGCTTTAGGCCAGTGATGGCAAATGGCTCTCGGACTTGGCATCTCGCTTGATTGAAGAGGAGGACCATGCTACAGGACATAGCTTGGGAACGTAGAACTTTGTGCGTGCTTTCGTGGTGTGCGGGGGCAGGCTGTCTTCTCTTCCATTTTTCTCTTCTCTTCCATTTTTCTCTTCTCTTCCATTTTTCTCTTCTCTTCCATTTTTCTCTTCTCTTCCATTTTTCCCTTCTCTTCCCTTCCCTTCTCTTCTCTTCTCTTCGCTTCGCTTCGCTTCTTTGTTCTTTCTTTTTCTTCTTTTGACCTTCAAGGGCCTGGCCAGGTGGGGGAGTTGAAGTCCATAAGGGATTTTGTGTTGTTTTGCTTTGTTCGCCCAAAAACTGGATTCGACGTCTCGTGCTTGTCTCTTTTATCAGTACGATGACTGGTAGGACCAGTTCGAAACCTCAGCGCCAGCAAACTGGGTCTACCGCAAATAGCTCCCGACAGCGGCAAATGTGGCAGAAGGATGTTTGATGGAGACCTGGATGGCAATGGTCCGGGTGACACTTGAGGGTTGAAAGGCGCTGTCCAAAGATTTGCTGTTAGGCGCCAGCAGGTTTGCTTTTCATTCTCCTTGGGCTTGTCAAGGATTTCGCTTGGAAGAGCTCACAGTTGAAGAGCTGGCCATGCAGCACTACTTTACTGAAGATGGAGGAAGCTTTCAATGTGGTATCCACTGTGAAGGCGCCATTCTCAGGGATCTGCGCCTTGGCTGAAGCTGAGCGGAGCTCGATAAGTCACCTACCGGCTCTCTGAAGGCCAACAGGCTTTGGAAGGTCGCATGTTACTTCAGCATTGACAGAGTTCTCTGAGAATGCAGTATATAACATTTGTGAATGAGAATTCTAAGTTGTGAAGGGGATCCCTGAATTCAAGTTTCAGTTCATTTCAGGGGAATCCGGCATCGGCATCGGCATGAACAGTATTTCGTTTCGGCACATGGTCAGGTTTGGCATTCTCCTCTTCGACCAGATGTTTCACTGCCCTTGGCTCAAAACATGAGGCATTTGCAGGTCAAGGTTGAAAATACCCTTCAGTAACAGGCCAGTAGCAACATCTATATACCAGCATGTATGACTGTCAACAGCTGCGATTTCCCCTCGAGCGATGCTGTTCTTTACTTCAGCGAAGGAACACAAAACTCCACCCAAGTCCGTGGTTTGCCTTGTGGAACTTCCGGCTGAGGTTCTGTGGAAGGGGCTTTCGTCTCTGCGTTTCAGGACGGCTGCGAAGCATCTTTGGGTCAAACTTGGGGCCACATAAGACCAGAAATCCCCGCAAGGGCGGGGCTGTTATGGAGCTATTTTTCAAGCACAAGGGCATGTAACGTGCATGTAACGTGGATGAGTGTGGTGCATGTTTCTGGCTTCAAGACTCTGCAGCCATGAGCCGCCGCTTTTTCCATGGGCAGGCGAGCTTTAGGAAGTGTGTTTTGTGCTGCTTTTTCTTGGAAGCTGCTTCAGCCGCAGAGCTTTGCACTGCGTGCCATGAGCTCCCCCATGGCACGTGTCACTGGCTTGTCACCAGGGCCCTATCCAGTGGGCGTCACCACCATGCAACTGAATGATGTAAGCCGACAAGAAGAGTCCAGACCTAGAAGTTTGCAGACAGAGATTTGGTATCCGGCCACCGATGAGACAAGGGGTTTGCCTCCCAACCGCTTTTCAGAGTTCCTAGGCCGGGGTGTTATTCCTGGCAGTATCGAGGCAGCTGAAGACAAAGATGCCATTGGAGGATATCGCAGTGGCCTCACTGTCAAAGAGCTGGACGAGACGTGGCCCAACGAAGCGGTTCGAGACGCTCGAGTCAGAGATCCGTTGGAGACCAGTACTTCGCATGGATGGCCTTTAGTGATTTTTTCCCATGGTTCTGGTGCGTATCGTGCAAGCTACATTTTCTGGACTGAGTTCTTAGCCTCTCAGGGTTTCATCGTTATGGCCTGTGATCATCCTGGCAGTGCGCGCTATACGCAGGTCAATGGACAAGTGGTCAAGCCAGGTGGGGCCCGCAGTGAGCGAGCGCAAATGGAAGCAGATCGGCCTAAAGACTTGATGTTTTTGCTCAACACGATGTCCCAGCTTGCAAATGGCCAGGACGCTGCTCTCGAGAGGGTTCGGTCATACAGAAGTTGAATCATGTTGAACAAATATACTGTCCTATGTTTGAATTATATAGCACTTCTACTTAATATATAACCAAAGCACTTGTGTTCAAGACATGTGTACATTGTGTCCATCATTCTTCCCTCTGGTTGTTTCCTACATACCCACTGGCCCACTGGGCGAGTCATGATGTGCATTAGTGGGTTCTCTTCATGTGCTAGACACATGTGCCAGCTTCATAACGTCATAGCCATTTTCAATCACTCGCGCCAGAAAATTTGTTTTCCATTTTGGCCGGAAGGTGTGGACGGTGTGGGAAGGTCGGGTGGACGACCGATGCCCAGGACAGCCGTTTCAGCGGCCGGGTGGATGTGAACAACACAGCCGTCACTGGGATGTCATTTGGTGGGTGGTCGGCAGCCAGCTGCTTGGAAGAGGGAGACTCCCGTATTAAGGCAGCCGTGATGATGTGGCTTGGCAGATGGTTTGGCTTGGGAGGCCCTTGGGGGGCTAAATCCGCGTACCTTTCACGTCATCATGTAGAGTTGCAAATTCCTGCCCGCACCCACGCGCACGTGCACAAACCGCAAAGAGAAGATCAACCTGAACTCAACCCCAACAAACACGTGCGCACCTGCACATACAGATATTTGATGATATTTGGACACGCGTGCAAGTGCATTTGGAAAATCACCACCCCCCTGTCTACATGAACGAGGAGGGACCTGCAGACATGCGATATATTGCAAAAACCTATTCTACTAACGTCGTGGAAGGCGCGTGACCTTCGTAGAACCCAAGGCTGTTCGTGGACAGTTCGTGGAATGGTGGGCCAGTAGGAGAACTGACTGCAACGAAATCCCAGAAACCTTCGCAGAACTTCGTGGAAGGTATTTTTGATGCACTAACTTCGTATAAGCCATTTTTGCTGACCCCCTTTCTCCACACACCCTCCATTTAGCCTTCAATATATATACACATTTTTCCTACGTTTGGAGGGAGGGTGGGGAAACGTAGCTTACATTTAGGGAGGCCGCCCCCCCCAGGAAATGCTCAAACTCACCACGGTGTGGAGGGGGAAGAGCTCGAACATACGACGACAACAAAGACAGAGCCAGAGCCATACCCGTGCAGTCACAACAGTTACTGTAATGATTTTGGCTGTTGGTGAAGACCAAAGTGGCACCTCAGAACCTTTCAGATCGCAATTCCATCATTGGTTGACTGACAAGCTTCTGGCCAATTCCTGCCAACCAACCAGTTCAGTAACGGCTCTCCGCCATTCTCCGCCTAGGTGTCCTTCTTTGATGTCTGCGGGCGGACGTATTATGAAAGACAGAAGCAACCTTGAGACACCGGTGATGATGATGATCGGAACAGAGGATACGGTGCTAGGTGCTGAGGGCAACGATGCCTGTCGCGAATATGCCTTGAAGCCCAAAGGTTCCAGCTATTTGTTGGAGATTAAGCTGGGAGGCCATTGCAGCTTTACCAGTTGCGACCTGTACAATCCAGCATACGGAAATGGCATCGGTGAAAGCAAAAGTCTTACAAAGCCTGGAGAGATGTACGAGGCACTGGACATCACGAAGCAACATGAGATCATCAATACATATGGCTTGGCTTTTCTGGACAAGTACCTGCGTGGTGGTGATGGCAATGTCTTGAAGCAGAATCAGTTTGAGGGGCACATGCTATATCGCATGTAGCCATGGAGTTCGAGCCAGCAGCCGACCAATCATGTGTCTCTCCTCGCTTTGCACACTGGATTTGTCCTGTGCAAAAAGGCACGCCTTACTTTTAGACACCGAGACCTATATAGTTGAAAGCAGTAGAATTAAGGAGTCAAACACGGGTGACGACCTGCTCCGCTAGCGCTCTCCTCAAGCGGCCCTTTGTAGAAGTTCAGGTGCAAGGATCTTGACGATCGAGTCATGCCACTCTTACACTGCCTTCTTTAAACCTCAGACGCACTCTAATTCAACAGGCAACCTATCCAGATGATCCAACAGCAGTAGTAAGGCTTGTTTTAGCTTGGGGCCCGAATATTGATTGTCGCTTTCGTGGGATGTCATGCGTTTGACTTCGCAAAGCGAAGATGGCGAAGCCCAGCACATCTGGAAAGGCGACATGACAGGATGGGTCAGGAGTGCATTGGTCATAAAGCTTTGGGGTGTGAGCGGCCATGGGAGAAGAGGGGGCATACTTGTTCAAAGCACAGAGACGGCAGATGTTGGAAGCAAGAAGGGAAGACAAACAAGCCAAACAGGATCAGACAACAAACTTTGGGGCATTGACTCACTACTGAGGTGAAAGCTCCGCTTCGCTGTGCCTCTCCAGAGCCAGAGGAGGACACTCCGCAAAAAGCAACTTCTGGAAGCTACCGATTGAAAAGCAAGAACTAGCTTGTAGAGTTAAGTCTGAATAACGTGTATTGAAAGTGACGGTCCAACTCTGAAAGGAGCGGCATGCATTAAAAACACACACACACACACACATATATATATATAATTAACAGATAATCTCTTGCATGATGCCTTTTTCCGAGCACTGAACCTGTTCATTCATCGCAGCTTGTCGTCCGTTGGGCGAAAGAAGGATACCTTTGGCCGGCTTTCCTCCCGCGCACGGGACGAAGACGGCCGAGATGGGCCCCCGGGCAATGTCGGTGCAAGGAAGGCGAAGCGGCGTGCCCTGTTTGAAAGAATTCGTGCTACGATGCTCGTAAGAGCATGAAACCTAATGGTTGTGGAAAGAACTAGTAAGTACCTGTACATTTGCGCGAAGCGACAGGTATGTTGGCTTTATGACTCCACGTGTGGAACATTTTGCCGCATTTTTCTTTCTGCGTTTGGCTCAGCCAAGGGAAGAAAGAGTTTGCCTGGATGGATTCAGACGACGAAGCTTCAGACAACAGCAATGAAACAGAAGAGGACAAAGCAGAAAAGAACTCCCCAAAGGCACAGGAGAAGCCGTCCAAGACCTATGGCTGCAGAAAGAACATGTCATGTGGTCATGCCGTGGAATGCTAGCTCGGTAGAGTTCTCAGGTTGTGCCGGGATCATGGAGAGGTCTTTTACTGCAGTCCTTTACTGTATCATTCACACTGAAAGGTCTTTTGCTGCGAGTGTTTGCTTGTTGATCGATCCTTGTCCTCGCCCGTTCGGCAAGTGACAAGGAAAAGCGACAGTGACGTAGAGGAACGGAGGAAGGACAGTGACGAGGACAGGGGAACAGATGGTAGACTAGAGAGAGTAGTGTCCCTGCTCGTGCATCAAGCAAGTTGAAAGCCTGCGCACCAGTCTTAAACTCTCAACTTTTCGAGTTCAACTTTTCCCAAACGGAAAGACTCCCAATCAAAGGAGCAAGGACGCCACCTAGGGGCTCCTGGCCGTCCTACTAGGAGCAAGGACGCTACTAGGGGCTCCTGGCCATAAGATGAACCACTTTCAGTGCGACAACACTGAAACAGTGGACTCGCCGCTGTCTTTGTACGACTTGAGTGCATGAGGAGCCCATTGCGGTCCCCTCGAGTGCTTCAGAGGTCCAGTCCTTGGTGCAGATGATGCGACTAATGGAGTGCCTTGGGCGCCGACTGGCGGTCTTTTGGTCCTTCGGTCCCGGTTTTTTCGATCTTTTTGACCCGCTCGGCCTTGCCTCCTTTCTTAATGAAGTAGGCGCCTACTTAAACAAGGGAGTAAGCTCCTAGCTACTTAAGCTACTGCATAGTTAGGGATGCAGGATATATAGCTCATGCTTCAAATAAGCCCCCCCCGCCTCGAAGAAGTGCTCGCACTTTTTGGGAAACCGAAGCACAAGGAGTGGGTGACCAGGAGACGGAGGCAAGGAAGTTCTGAGGATCAAACTAAGCTGATACAAATGAAGATGATACACAATGTCAAGGAAACAACGAGGCAACAATAAAGACAGGAGTGCCAATGACAACGGGACTTGGGTGCCCTGTAATTGGTGCAAGGCTCTCAAATCGGTATTCCCTTGGGATCCGCAACAGAGGTCCTGGCAGCGGCAGCGTGGGAAGATCCTTCGGTTGCCAATGGCGGAGTTGGCCCAAGTTTGTCTCGCTTGTGCCCGAGTGAAGTACTTTGACTCGCAGAGCTTTGCTGATATCATCGCGGCAGTGAAGGCGAGAGAGAGAGAGAGAGAGGGGCCAAACTACAACTGACCAAATGCAAGAGAAAAGCACCTCAATGTGGGGAAGATGTATGAACAGTGTGAACCTAGGAGCAGAAAAGTGCAGAGCAGAGACTGCCAGTGTTGTTTTTCTTCCTTCACTTGTCAGGTTCACTTGCGTAGCTACATACAGCTGAAAGCCGATGATGTCGGAGGTGTGCTGAGTGGTTTGGCAGACGTCAATGCCTATGACTCCAGGCTGATCACGAAAGGTAGCCTGGTAAGGGCTACCTTGAGTTTTCTTTGCGAAGCAAAGGGGTAGCTTGAACAGCCTGCTCGGGACCAAACACTGATATATAAATTCTATGACCCCCTTTCCATAGTGATGAATCAATCATTGATTAATCAATCATTTGGTGAGCCCCCACCTCGCCAGCACCACTAGCATTGCCCACCATAGCATGACGTCTATTCACTGGCAGCTAACAGCAATGCCCCGACAAGGAGGTTGCGCAATGCATGCACATTTGCGGTCTTTGCGAAGCGCGCGAAGCTCTGGGACCGCAGCCCACAGCTCTTACACATGCCAGCGTTACACGCCGCAACGCAAGCCAGCGTTCATACACCATATATATATATATAGCTCTATACACAAAGGAGCGTTGACGCAACACAGCCTGTACGCAAAGCCGTGCTGACAAACCTCACCACACCACATGCAGCAACCTCTCCTCACGACCCAGGCCACTCTTATGTGGAGCGCGCATGTGGCATACGACCGCATTTGTGCGGCACAGAGGCAGTTCACAGCTGCCACACAGCCTTGCGTTTAGACACCACGGGTTTGACACCCTGGCCACTCTTATGCAGAGCATGCGTGTGACATACGACCGCATTTGTGCAGCACAGCTTTGGCATCTAGCAGTTTTTGCAAGCCGCAGCTGTTACACAGCCCTATTGCGTTTAGATACTGCGGCTTTAATATTCCTGGTGACTCTCTACCTTTCCTGTTTCTCCTGATGTCATGAGATAATTAGATGACAACCTATTTCCCTTGCCAGACCCCCCCTTGTTGTGTCGGCATCGAGCTGAGGACAAGGAACTCTTTGAATTGGCCGCCTCTGCTTTGAATCGAACGGCGGGGCACTTGCAGCGGCCAGCTCGGAAGGTGATTCTTGATGCATTCAAGAAGGCCTGCCCTTTCAGATCCTTTCAGGCTTAAAAGCTGATGGACCTGAATGATTGCAGTGTAAGCATGTGCGAAAAGCTGCATCAAATCGGCTACGAATCAGTACATGGGGACCGTTTGTGATTATAGTGATATAATGTGATATAGTTACACATAGTTACACTGGTAACGGGTACGCTCAGCACAAGTGCGGCTTGTTGAGTAAACTTTACGCATTTCTGTCGCGAGGTGAAGCATCGCTCGGAGAACAGTTCTTTGCGAGAAATGTCGGAGCAGGAGGCAAAAGCGCGGTATGAAGAAAGATGCTCAGAGGCGCAGTTGAACCACAAAGAAGACACGTCACACTGATGTGTAGTCATTGAGTAGCTGAATGCGGGCAGTAAGACTTGCACATCACATATATATATATAACTCAATAAGTACCAAGTACAAAGCATGTATAACTCATCCATCCATCACTCATCACACCACATGCCGTTGCCCTGGACATGGTTTGGTCACATATTCTTGTTGGATCGTGTTGGTATTATAGAGTTTATTGGCCTAGAGCCTAAAGGCCTCTCACAGCATCGGTGACAACCAGAGATCGGACACTATTGGTTCAGGTTGCTGCCAGTTGGCAGAGGCCTGGAGCCTGTTCCACTACCTGGAGAGGTTTCGGCTAGACGAGTCCAGCGCTAAAAAAGGCTGCGTGACTGAAACTCGAGTCGTGAGGTTGCACCTCCCCTTTCTCACAAAGCTTGAAGGGGTACACAAGCAGCAAAGTTTTGGGAGACATCATTTTTCCACCCACTTGGGCATCTAAGCTGAGATGCCTGCGATGAGGGCAAAAGATTTGGAGCCCCATGCTTACTGTCTTGCAGCATTGATCACCCCAGACTGAGCAAATCTGGTTGTGCTTTGGCAGGACGCACCTTTGGATTTGGGCACTGAGGTGGGACTGAGCTCGGGTTCCAGATCAAGGGAGGGTCCAAGGAAACTCTTCCTAGCACCCTTTGGCAGCACAGACGGACATTCAACATCACTCAACCATGTACTCTTCATCACTCTTCTTTGGTTTCAGTTGAGCCACGTACCTGTGTTGGGTGTCGTCTCATTTAGTCGCTTCCGTATAGCACGACACATGGTATATATTATAAAGCATTGTAAATCTATGTAAATCTCGAGTGAATCACTTGGTCCGTTTTGCAACGCCCGCAGTAAGTGCAGAGAATGAGACCCTCGGTGTTGCCTGTTGAGTTGGGCCTGAAGGTATCGGACGACTAGCGTTAAGCAAAGTGTGCAAGCCATGTGTAAACGTGTTTGCTTATTTGCTTTGGGTTTTCTAGTGCATATTCTCATGGTGTGTTGTGGTGCAGAAAGTTTGTCCTAACTGTTTGGCGTAAGAGGAACACAAGCAATTCATGTCCCCTGCATGGTGGGAAAGCCGAAGTGCCACTTGGGTAGGCGAAGCGTAAGAACTTGCGCAAGCAGCGCAGCTTTGCTCCAAACAAAAGGTTTGAACAATGCTCAGTTGGCAGTGTGCCAGCTGCCAAGAGAGTCAAAGCTTTAAAACACATGTCATGAATGTGCTACTAGTAGATCCCATTTGCGCATGTGATGAAACATTCCATCAGCATTTTGGAGCCAAAATGTGCAAAAGGATTATAAAGGAATCTTGTAATACCACACTCACAAGGACAGCCAGAGCTGCAACACTGAGGATGAAAAAAACAGGTTTTGCCCATTGCCCATCGCTGATCTATTATCCACACCGAAACGCGCGATGTACACGCAATTTTCAATTTTTTTCGTTGTTTTTCTCTTCGGAGGCATTCTATCCATCACGATCCACCGCCATCGAAGCACGTGCCAGCCTTGGCAGCTACCTTTGTCATTTGTCTCTCTAACTTGTGATCTCTTGTGGTCTCGTGCGAAGCCACGTGGCGCTTCGCGAATTTTAGAGACCTTTTTGTTATCCTTTTTTGTTTTCTCCTTCAAGATGCGGACCTCTTAGGACCCGCAAGAATCTTAGGACTGCTTTCTTTCCCCTTCGTTGCCCACCGAGGCCTTGGTGAGTTGGCAGCGATGTCTGCAGGCGTCGACGCAGATTGCGGCGACGCAGTTTGCGGTGACGGTCCGACGGTCCTCTAGTGAGTGAGGAGAATTGATTGTGGAAAGAGAGCACAAGAAATAAGATGGGTTCATCATGGTTCATCTTAGGTGGAGGCCATCGCTATTAGGTGGAGGCCATTGCTACTCAAAGGTGGATCTATTGGTAAACCTTGCCTCAGGCGATGTCGCAGCAGACGTCCGACAGAACTTTCGGCGCCTCCAGGGCTGGCGGATCCGTGGTGTTCGATGGGACCGATATGATGCCACAGGCATGTTCCTGCAGCATGGTCGCACAACTGACAAAGCAGGTGGTGTAGAGTTGGCTCCAGATTTTCAATAACGTTTCATATTTCTTTGCAGGCACTACTGGACTACTGCTATGATGGTAAACTTTTTTCCCTTTTGAAAGTCCCGTTGGAGATGCGGAGCCGGCGGTGTAGCTATCTTGGGTTGTTGACGGGAGCTTTTGAGGCCTGCATCAAGCGATCCTCCTTCTCCCAACGACGAAAAGAAGGGGGAAAGTGAATCAAGTGCCGACGAGTCTTGGCCAAGTCGACCGGTGTGACTAAGAGTAGATGATGCAACCGAGTCGAGCGGTGTCACTTCGCCAAGGAAGTGACCAAAGCTGCAACACGGAGCCGAGTGCTATGCACCAGCTCCGCGGTGGAGGCGATTGGCCGCAGACTCTGGAGAGAATAGTGTAGTGTGTAGACCTGGTATGGTTTGACTTGGAAGCATCCACATTGGAGCATGTGTCCAAGGTCTCTTGGGATGGCGTGGATTACATGATTCAAGAAGCTGTTCTGGTTCTGATCATGCTAGCGTTGGCCTCATGGTTTTCTGCACCACAGCAGACAGAAGCAATTGTCCTTGCTACTATAGTCATTACCGATATTTGTGATTATATAATCTTCACATCCTTTGGGCTGTGGCACCACGATACCTTACTGTAGTTGACCACTCTAGTGTTGGTCGTTCGCAGACCGGTGGACGACCGTCGGGCGAACACGGTGGGTCACGACCCATCGTCGTTCGCCTCGTTGCAGGTGTCGTCAGAAGATCGACATCTCGCTGCTGCTGCTGGTGCGATGGGTGGCCGGGCCCTGGCGGCGGCACTGCGGCTTCTGTGCCGCTCAGTGATGACTTGCAGAGAGTTTCGGTGGATGGTGGCTTTCCAATTTTTTTGAAGAGTATCAAGTTTGTTTACCACCTGCTGAGGCACCTAGTGGCATGCTAAACTATGGCTATTGTTGGTGTATTTTTGGTGTCTATTGGAAATATTGTGCGGTGCATCATGTGCCCGACCATCCAACCCCATTTGCAATCTCGGGTTTTGAGTTTCGAGGTACGCAACCTGCAAGCTTTGCACATCCATTCCTGGTATAGCTTGTTCTTTCACTCGCCCCTCTCATAGATCCTCTGACTTGGAAGGTGAAGACTACAACTCTGCAGGGCTACCAGATCTATTGCCACTGGGACTTCACCACGGGGTGGGCGTGGGCGGAATCGCTGACTGAGCGACAGACCTCGCGACCTCGTGACTGGTTGACTTTG
This sequence comes from Durusdinium trenchii, assembly GCA_963970005.1. Lineage (NCBI taxonomy): Eukaryota > Dinophyceae > Suessiales > Symbiodiniaceae > Durusdinium > Durusdinium trenchii. Next base: position 279,780 of record CAXAMN010013780.1, read on the forward strand.
CGACGAAGGCTTTGGTCTTGGCAGTCCACATCCCCACGGGCGCGCTTTGTGGAGGTGAAGAGTGAACGTGACACCTTGGCCAGGAGGCGATTACGGGACTGCCATCGGGTGCGAAGAATCTTTGGGGGTCATTTTTTGAATCCCTGAGAAAAGAGGAATTTGTATGGATTCGTTCGGGTTTGCAAGGTCATCATTCATTCAAACTGCGGCCATTTTCTTTGTTGCGGTCAACAACCACCTGCCACCAGAATGAAAGCCTCTCTGTAGGAGAGCAACATACTATCCTGGAGGATAAGATGTTACATATTGACATATTGGATTATTGGACAGGTTCGGGACAAAAAGCACATGTGAAGATGGAACATGCACATACACAGCCTTGAGGATACCTCTGGAGCTCTATCCTCAGCCGGGCATCTCACGCCAGGCAAAGGCTATGGCTGTCAACGCTTCGAGCTGCTGGTGCAGAAGCAGAGGCAAAATCGAACGAAAGAAGACTTCCAAGGGTGGTCATGGCCTTGAATGGCTCATGTTGAGGGATCGTCTTCACCTTCTGCAATTCATTCAATGGACACCGTGGTGAAAAGTGAAAACCGCGAACACACGGTATACAGTATATAGATATATGATATATAGTGTGTTTCGTGCATAAGTTCCTTACATCTTGAAGGCCAACACAAGTAGAAGCACCTACTGTATCAACCATATGTTGCAGTTTTGCCCGACCATTTTGCAAAGATCTCTAGACTTGGATCTCCAATTTGAGTCGGCCAGCGAGGTGTGCCATGTACGAGACGGTCATGTTGAGGACATTCTGATCCGGGCTTCAAGTGCTTGTGAATCTCATTCAATGTGGCTCAGCAGTGCTGACCGTTTTGAACAGGAAGTCTTTCAGAACAAGATCCGGCAACGTCGAAAGCGAGCTGCCAGTGAGGGTAGCAGTGAGGGCTTTTGAGTGCAGGGTCTGGGGGCACTCGATGCATACCTCGCGAGGGCGAAGCTCCACTGGCATGTAGAAACCTAAGAGTTCTTGAAATTCAATTGAAAGAAGAGCTTCTCCCAACCAGCCGTGTTTAGAAGTCTAGACCACCGGCATACAAGCTTAGGGGGCTGAAACGCTTGTACGTTGCGTTGGAAAAGATTCCGGTTGTTTGCTGAACTTTTGCATGTTTTTAGTGCCATGGGTGACGCCCATACTAGAATATGAATCTTGCCTGCGTATGCAGCAGTCAGCATTCACGACCACTGGCTGAGGTTGAGAAGGAGATACCCACTTGGGAAGTGCCGCGCTTGTATTTGTCGGGAGGGTTGGCTGTGGCTCCGCACAGAGGAACGGAGCCTGAATTGCCTCCTGGGATGGGTGGAAGCCAATCCCTTCCAAGCTGCTCTTGCAAACTGCTCGAGAGACGATGAGAGGTTGCTGATTGAACAATACATGAGGAACGGCAGCAGGGACTTCCCTTGGGCACAATCTTCCCATGTCTCCTCCAGCCATGGTTGCTTTGAGTGAAGTGATTGGGAGAACGCCCTTGTGTGCCTGTATGTGCCTGTGTTATGGAAATTGAGGTGATTTGCATCTCGATTCTCAAAGCAAGGAAGGTAGCTCAACCACTGGTCCATTCTCACCTAAGTTTCCCTATGCTTGTGTCTGCCAGACCCCTTTATTCTAGAAGTTTTGCATCTTGAAAAAATAGCAACAAAAAAACAACAGAACATCAATCACAAAATGCAAGCAGAAAAACAAAAGCAATCACAAAAGCAACAAAAGAGCAAAACAAAAAGCAACCCCAAAATGAAACCAGAAAAACAAAAGTAATCATAAAAGCCAGAAAAAGCAAACAAAATTGCAAGCAAAAATGGAACAACTCAGCCGGGCTTTCTCGCGCGCTTTTTGGAAGGGTCCACTTTCTGGCGCACTTTTTCCAATATTTTCCCGGCGCCGGGTAAAAAGTCGCACTGTTTTTTTTTTTGGTGTTTTTCGCGCTTTTTTCGCTTTATTTTTTTTGCAAAAAAAGCAAAAAAGAGCGACAAAAAAGAAGCGAAAAAACAGCGACCAAAAGTGCGACTTTTTACCGGGCGCCGGGAAAAGATGGGAAAAAACGACCAAAAGTGCGACATTTGACCCGGCACCAGAAAAGACCCTTGTCCAGTACTAACCCTACCCGGCCCCTCCAAACTACCCTCTGTGTGTTGCTTGTGCTTTTTTATTGCATTTTTTTTGCTTTCTTGGTTGTTTTTTGTTTTGCTTGTGCTTTTTTGGTTGCACTTTTGGTTGCTTTTTTTTGCTCTTTTTTTGCTTTCTTGGTTGCTCTTTGTTTTGCTGGTGCTTTTTTGGTTTGCTTTTTTTCTAGTTTTTTTTTTTTTTAAGTTTCTGGATTTCTAGATAAAGCCACCTCTGGTGGACACAACCCTATGCTTTCCTAAAAATCTAGGAACCAAATGAATAGTGCGAGCACTCCTTCAAGGAAGGCAGCGGGGGGGAGCTTCCTGCAAGAAGCGTGAGCTATCCTGCGTCCTACCTAGAAGCATCTTGTACCTACTAGCTACTTAAGCTACCAGCTACCACCTCTTCTACCGGCCTACCCCCCCGGGCTTTAACACTTGGAAAACCAAATACACACACAATATAGGGGGTCAACCAGCATCTTCGCAGGTCATTGTGGGTCGCTCTTTGGATGTGCTGCGCAAGGCGGCATCATCGGAGGGTCGCCTGCTAAGTCTCATCGGTGTGGACGAGATAGGAGATCGTCATCGAACGATGATCGAGGCGATGTGACACACACGGCAAATGCCGAGTCAAATTGATTGGCACCACCAGCATCGGTTTCAGAGGCATCCTGCAACATGTAGGAAGCATCAGTCACATACTTTCAGAGGCGGGTGGGATGGATTTGGGGCTTGTGGAGTGGTCCATTCGTCCCGTGCCATCCGCCTAAGGCCGGCCCAAGCCTTTCCGCAATCTCATCACAGACAGGGACCACTCGTCAGTCCCGTCTTTTGCCAGTGATTTTTGTGCTGGGAGCGATCTAGTCTGGCAGACACATGCAGAAGAGTGGCAATCCCTAACTTGTGAAACTTGGACCAACCTGTTCAAGAGGATGGAACGACCAACAACTACTGCGACCGGTATGCCTCCAGCGTCCAGCCGGGAGCTCAACCGCTGAACGACCACATTGCCGCCCCGCCGTTCAACCGCCTTCGCATCATGCTCCAGCTTCTTGCTACTAGTAGCGATGCCAGGAGCCCCTAGTAGCTTCTTGTTCCTCAGCAGGTCGGCCTACAATGCAGCGTGGCTTTCGAACTTCTCCCGGCACTGCGTTGACAACGCGGTGCCTGACAAGATTGACAAGTCCGATGAGCGAACGATGGAGTGACATTTTGGCATGTCGTATTGTTTTCGTTAGTCGGCGGATGTCTTGAGGATCTGGAGTGGGGTCCTATCTCCAAACTCTCCCTGCACTGGAAGAACCCTGGCCCTGGCGTCTTAGCAAGCACCGTCCGGCGGCCCGGACGTGCCAGGTCTTCATCACGGCTGCACCACTGGGAGGGCGTCCAAGCGCAGAGGGGCTCATGGAGCTATGTCGGGAAACTGAGGCAACATGTTAATCCGTTGCATCAGTGTGCAGTCCGACCAGCATGGATTATCAAGTGATCTCATCGTGAAGATTTTGAAGATGGGGCCTGATTTGGATAACTTTCTGGTGCAAGCCCTTGATTCGTGCTACTGACATGGATGTCACCATTGCTTATATAGCTCTTTTGGATGACAAGCAGCCGGGTAGTTGAGTCTACACTTGAGAGCCGCGCTAAAGGACACAGTAGCAGGAGGGATGAACATGCAGTGCGTGAATGCAACATCGTCAATCGTTGCCTTTTCTTCCCCTGGTGCATGAGGTGTGGCTCCCAGAGGTTACTTTATCTACACAGGAGGGGCTCGGGGCGGCTCGGGGGCCTGTTGACCCAAGAAGAATATCCAAGGCGGAGGTTCTCCAGGGCAAGAGTCAGTCCAGTCAGTCCCAGCTTTCGAACACCTCGTTTCGCCATCGTGTGCCAGCGTGTGAGAAAGCAGGCTCCAAAGGCCGTGAGTACTACAGTGACTGGCACTTAGAACCACTGCTTGAGTGCATGACACAGCACTTGAGTGGAAACATGTGCCTCAATACTAACAGCAGAGCAGCATGTGAATGTTTGACCAGGTAGCCTTTGCATGCTTTTGCATGATTCCATGATATAATCATGATGCATTTCTGTTCTTGTTCTTGATGCATTTCTGACAGCGCCAAGGACGCAACTCAGCAGCTCCTGGAAGCGGAAGAGCTTCCCAAAGAGTCATGGGGCCTGAATGAGCCGGGATTTCTTGTTGTACCTTCATTCTTAGTGTACAGATGAGTCATTTGAACAAAGAACGTGTTTTTACCCTTCAGCGCAGTAACTGGCTACCCGTGACAGGGATACAAGAAGCACTACTGTCATTGTGACATTGATGGAAAGAGGAAGCGGTCACAATTCCCCAGGAAATCCCAGGAAGATCTCAGGAAGAGGACAAATCAGCGAAGACGAAGACCCAGTTGTTGGAGGATGTTGGAGGGTTTGTCTGCTCGAACGCACTCACCGATGCAAAAGTGCTGAGGCAGCGCGAGCTTGTGGAGGACCTGGAATCTGCTTGAGATGAGACTCAACAGCCCCGAAGATTGTGGAAGTGATGGCCACCTAATCAAAATACGACTCTCACTGGGCGTTCTTAAAGCATTTTGAATGCATTGATTGTACTGTACATTGACCAGGAGTTGCACCGCCGCATCTTGGCCCTCTGTCAGCAGCCGGGCCTCTCCAGTTCTCGCTCGACAGTTGCTGAAGGTTCTGAGCCAAAGTGATCGTTTGATATCATGACCTCTTGAATCGTCATGAATGTTGGACCATTCTCGATGTGATGTCCAAGTAGGCGAAAGCATTCTTGAACCGAGAATCTGTGTGAGTTCGATCCAGATCTGAGGCCTGGCAACACCAAGTTCCTAGGCATCGGCTCCGGTCTGCAGCGAAAGTTTGGCGAGGCAAGTTGCGATGTCAAAGGGGACGAACTCAGGACAAGCTGGTTCCAAACAACTTACAGTATATTGAAACTGTTTTTCTTCCTGAAAACTCTATCCAACTTGTCGCGATGCTGCATGATTGCCCATATTAGGTAGGATATCACAAGTCTCATATAGGTAATAGTATCACTGGATTGTTGGCCAAGAGTTGGCCATGCTGGCCTACAATATTTGACAGGTAACCATGGCCCGCAATGATCCAGCCCGAATCTCAAGAGATTCGTTTGCTTTATGCAAACTAGCACACATCCAACGCGCTGCTTTCGGATAGGACTGCCTTCATTTTAAAGAAATATGATGTCAGGACTGAAATGGAGGCCATGTTCACGATGGCCGAATGCCATAGCGATATGCACTGAGGCTGGGACAGTTCCGGAGCCGGAAAGTCGGCGCTTTATGGCTGCCGTGCGACGAGCATGGCTCCCAAGCGATGGGATGAAGTCAAGCTGAGCCATGTTTTCATAGTCAATTTGTGTGTCGACTGTTCACAGACAATGATAACTATATAACCGTGGGAAGTACAATTGGCCGGCATAGTTAGTCATATTATACAATGGTTGCCTCAGGTTTTAGTGATTGCAGTTGGAGAATCTCGATGTGAGGTGAAAGAAGAGCTCGATCCGGATGGCACAGGCGCTCAAGATGCCCGTGTCCACGGTTGGCCATCCAAGAACGGTCTGATCAGTGTGTCCGGGACAGCCTTATGGTGGCCGTTGGGCCAACCACTTCGGTGTGTTTGGTCGATGTTGCACATCGACCGAACGAGACTGGCAGGCCTCGATCTGCACGACACTGGTCAATCACCCAGCCTGCAAGCGAGAGGAACACAGGTAAAATGGCCTCCAACCTAGTAGCGTCCTTGCTTTTGGGAAGCGATGCCCTTTGTTCCTAGTAGCTTCTTGCTCCTAGTAGTAAGGCCAGGAGCCCCCAGTAGCGTCCTTGCTCCTAATAGCATGCACAGAAGCGATCCCTGCGATTTGAAGTTGAGAATGTGTTGCAGAGCGCAGGGTTACGCCGGGCATCTCCCAGTACAATCCAGTCTGATGGAGGGGACTTTTGTAGCAATCTATATACGTGTTACGAAGCCTCCCAACTGAGGCACAGATATGGAGATTTTTCCTCGCGTGATGGGTTCAAAGCTCAGCCAGCACTGTGCAGGTGCATTCTCCAGAACAAGCATGCCAAGACGAGCTGCACGTGTTTAGTGGAGGGTAGGCCGCATGCAGTTCGGCTGCTTAGCCGCTAGGGCTCAAAGTGTAGAGCTAACTCTCAGGAGTCATGAGGCGCTATGCCTTCAGAGCGCTGACCGCGCGCCTTCCGCCACGGAGCGCCTTCCGCCTTCGCCTCCGGCCAGTGACCACAGCCAAACCCACCGTGAGTGCCCTCGGAGCGGCCACGCAGAGCCTCCGTGATGCAGTGAAGAGCAGAGAGATCACGGCAAGCATCGTAGCCGAGGCCGATGCACCAGTTGATAGATCTGCAGTGCTTGAAAGATTGAGCCATGAGCTTAGAGACTCAGAGGAAGAAATGGAGGTGATGCTCCTTGGAAGTGCTTTGCCACCAGACCGGAAGAGTGTAGCCTTCAAGACGCCCACAGGACCTCAAGGTAACAGCCCCAAGCGCAGTGTGCGCGTGGCTTTGCCAAACGTAGAAGATATCAGCAGTCTTCTCCAACGAGAGGACAAGCCAGCTGTACCCAAAGGCGATGAACTGGCGGAGATTCTAGAGAAGTTCTTGAGCCAGGAGCTTGTGGGAAAATCATCGCATCATGTTGCGATGCTCACTGCATGGGGCCCAAAAACCATTGCTGACAGCGAGGGTGAATTTGGAGAGGTTGCAGCCCTCATGCGTTTGTCCCTGAAGGCATTTGAAGCAACCCTGAAGTCGAGCAAATCAGATTTTCAGTTTGAGGTGATACGTTCAGGAGAAGGACGGGATTGCTTGGTCATGCCTCCCTCCAATTTTGCTCTCTTGGGACTGAAGGATGCCTTCCACATGCTTTTGCAGGGCTTCCGGGTGCTTCTCGTGGTGCAGCCGCGCTTCTTCCCACACTTCCGCGAGATCCAGTTGAGTCTTAGCTCTTGTGGCCTCCCAGAGGGCATCTTAGAGGTGGTCCCTGGAATTACTCCAGAGGCCGACCCTGCAGTTTTGTATGAAGTGCTGAAGCACATCGACCGGCTTCAGTTCACCGGTTCTTCTGCCATGTTCAAGAGCTTGGTCACGAAGGCCATTGAGCTAGGAAATACTCGAATGGAACATGCAGGTGAAGTCAGTGGTCTCAACAAGGTTCGCTTGGATGGGGTGAAGGCATCCCATCCAGCAGTGGCCATGGGTACGACATGGGCAGCTATGGCGAACAATGGTGAGCTTTGCACATCTGCTTCCATGGTCGAGTTTGACCCTGCGCTGGATACAACAGATACCGTGAAGAGTGCGCTACTCGAGGCCGAGAAGTCCTTCACAGCTGGGCGTGATCCCTCAGATACCACTTTGGATATTCTCCTCAGAGATGGAAAGGCAGAGAATCTGGAAGTGAAGACCAGTTCCGAGAACTTCCAGGAGTGGTGGGAGAAGACCATTTTGGCTTCAGCCAAGGACGAAGTGAAGCTCTCCACCAACCAATCCTTGGGACATTGCATTTTTGCTCCTTCGATCACCCAGGCGTTGGAAGGTGTTAGAGAGGAGGCCTCCAATTTGTACTTTGTCGGCGTGCCAGAGAACACCAGCAGTGCATCAGCACGAGCAGGAACTACGGGGGCCAAGCTGCCTGAGAGCACCTTTGGAGGGATGAAAAGCTATACCTATGCAGTGGCTGGAGATCATGAGGGCGTTGGTACCATTCAAACGATTTTTGAGAACACCAAGCGCAGAGGTCCAAGCTGGCGGGATCAGGAGGAGGCGTTCGCCCAGTATGAACTGACGGAAGTTGCTGAAATGCTTTTGGAGTTCCTGTCCCCACGGGATCAACAGAGCTTCTCCAAGCAGATCTCAAATGTCTTGGAGGTCTTCAAGGCTTTCATGCCGGAAGTCACAGCCCCATATGCGGGACAAGGCCTGGTGAATTCTGAAGGCCGAAGTCAGCTGCTCACGTTGCAGGCTTTAAGACCCACTCGCAAGCACTTCCTCATCCCGCGCGGTGTCGGGCTGCCGGAGGAGATCGTCCAGATGGCGGCCTTGTGTGCCATGTCTCCTCTTAAGGAGGTCCCAGCAGATTTGCACTTGTTGGATGCCGCGCAGGCCGGACAGCTCCGGATCACTGACCCACTCAAGTCATTCGTCAAGGTGGTGCAAAACCAGCTCCAGTGGAGGGTCCATTACCATGCAAATGCAGAGGCGCTGTCCATGGCTTTGGAGAAATCAGAATATCCTCCATACTTCCTGTGCGTGAAGGACAGGCATATGCTGCCAGCGGAGGTCTTAAAGGCAGTGGCAGTTCAGGGAGGCTACTTCTCTGAGGGCTTTCCAAGCGATGCTTTCTCGCTCTTCAGATCCATGACCACGACTCAGGCTTGGACAGTAGCCTGCACGCCCGACCAGGTGGAAGAAGCAGAATTGGCCTTGTTGAAAGCCTGGAAGGAGAATGGCTTGCGCAAGGAAGCGCACGAAGATCCCGAAATCATCAAGCCAAAGGCCAGAGACATGGATATTGGCGGTGGTTTTGGAGACACTGGTTCCATCCATGATGACCGCAAATGGGATGAGCTGTCTGATGACGAGGAGTCAGATGAGGAGGTGGCAGACAACAAGCCGAAGGGAAGCACAGCAGCAGCGAGCTGATTACCCAGGAGGCCACACCTCCCTGTACAGAAGGCCCGCACTGGCCACGGAAAGTTCCTTAGTGGAAGTCGAGTCTATATAGACCCATCCGACCTACAAATCTCAAGCTCATAGAACAAATATGTGTAACATCACGCACAACAATCAGCGTTTGCAGGCAGCATCCTTGTCGCACAGATGAAGCAATACTTAGGATGTCTTGAGTCTTGAGGTGGCGTTGTTGGCATTTGCATTGGCCAGGTGGACGGCCTTCCTTCCACAAAGGCAATGGCGTGCAACGACTGGACTAGAGCTAAGCTTTGCAATTAGCCTGGACATGGGTCAGCTTAGATTTAGATGGTGGGTGGCACATGTGCTGAAGGTTAGTGTTGCAGGTCTCATCTCGAGCGTCCTTGGCCTTTATTATCGAACACTGTGGCCCATGCCCAACTTGACTGCAGCCACTTTACCAATCATGGATGCTGCTTCCTTGCTTACTGCTGGGACTGCGAATTGAGCAGCCCGGAGCCTGGTTTTGCACATTGGATGGCCATGAGGCCAAGAGGTAGGACTGTAGTGACATATATTACAAATAGCTACTGTATATTTACTGTATATATGTATGTAACTGTACAACAGATATTTAGATACACAGACGCATATATTGACCGTATTGATATGATTGCAGGGAAAACGGGGCATGTTTGTTAGGCATTTTCTTGACTGCTTGGAGCACTTGCGTGTTGAGCTCCGGAATTTGATGTCAACTTTCGCTCCAAGTGACAGTGATTATGCAAGGTTTTCTTTGCCTATGGCATGCTGTTGCTCCTGATTGCAATCGCAGCTTGGCTAGGGCAGGGTGGCTTCACTATATATAGTTGATTCTCCTGTGCAAGCTGCAATGCAAGTGTATCGTGGAAGGCCTGCGAGAAGGTTAAAATTGTATTGTTGGCTGTTGACTGTCTTCGGTCAGGGGTAGACGAGGTTTGACAGAGATTTTGCGTGAACAATGATTTGCTGCAGGAGGCCATCGCTAGTAGGTTAGAGGCCATCGCTTCTAGGTTGGAGTGGAGGCCATCACTATTAGAAACACAGAAGCAAGAAAAGGAAGAACGGTTTAATGTAGTTTTCTATTGGGCTGGAGGCCATCGCTTCTAGGTTGGATGTGTTCGGAACTGGTGAGGCTGCTTCGCCCCTGAGGGGCGCAGGGAGCACATGCACGGCGTTGAGGCAGCTTTCACAGAGCTACTTCCATTGTGGAACAACTTCCTCAGCCGACCGTTGCTTTTCTTGTTTTTTTGTGTGTTTGTGTCGTTTCATCCATACCCGTATGACTCTATGACATATTGTTTGGCTATTCGATTCGATGGAGATATAACATGTCTAAGTCATTGGACGCTCTACTTCAGTTCCTCTGGCAAGATGCTGAACTTCATGGCCCACCCACACACCGACACACACACACATACATACAGTATATATATATATACTGTATATATACAGTATATATATATATATGTAAGATTTCTGACGATCTGAGTGGTTGTCCACTGCAACAGGAACAGGAACATCTTCTCAACAGTAGAAGTGAAGGCCACAGCCTTAGAGACTGCAGACGCCAGCAAAAGGAACCTAATAGCGATGGCCTCCAACCTAAGAGCGCTGGCCCCCACCCTAGTAGCGATGCTCACGGTAATACAGCTTCCCGGATGCTAGCCCTTCCGTTGATCGGAGAACCTATGCTTCTTGAGTGGTCAAACTTGGTCAGAGATTAGAATCTCCCGGGCTTCAAACCTTCAAGGTAATTTTTTCCTAAGCTTCCCACACCTCAGTCCAACGAGGGGAGTTCTTTGGTTCTAATTCTGGTACAACTGGGATGGCCAAGAGATGCTGTTTCTAGGCATCACGAGGAGGTGTCTCGTTGTGTTTGTGTGCCAGACTCGCCATAAGCGGCACCGTTTCCGCCGAACCGGGAGCAAGCGTTGAAGACATACGAAGACGAAGACCTAAACATGGTCTCTTTAGGATCGTCTGTCCGAGGTGGGAACACCACCGCAAGTCTTTGACCTGGTGGCAGATACAGGCACCGACAGACTCACGCTCCAGTTCCTGTGTTGCTCCATGTATGTTTGAAACAGGCATGTGCTGGCAGCTTCCCATTTCAATGTTGCACCCTTTTGACAGAAGCAGTGTGGCGGCGGAGCACCGCTTTAAACTTGAGAAAGAACATGAAATAACATTTTTCAAACAGGTCGCCGAGGTTCAATACTGGATTTGTGCTAGTAGGACCGCATGATAAGCATGAGCTAGTTCAGGCTTGCAGAAACACTTTTGAAATGAAGAGTTCTGATGTTGTTGAGCCGCAGCAACTGCGACAACAATGACAGCGATGACATGTGATGACCAGATAGCCTCTATTTTGAGTTTCTTAGCGCGCAGGCAGCAGCAGCTTGATCGTGCAGTCATGTGTTTGCCAGGCTTGACCGTGCAGTCATGTTGATCTGATTTGATTCTTGCGTCTCGCGTTCGGAAGAAGCGATCGAGAATATTTTTGGGGTAATGCGTGATGGCAAACGTTGGACGTTCCAGGAGATGGGCTCTTGTCCTTACACCTTTGGCAGGCGACATGTTTCGCATGTTTCTCAATTGGGCGGAGGGGTGCGTTGACCAGAAGAATCAGTTGGCAGTGAGATCCCGTGTTTCGTTGGGACCGGTTCCCGTTCTCGACTCGGGATCTCGGGGGAACCTGTTGCAGTCTTTCCTGGCTCCAGGCAACGCTTTGATGTTTTTTGTTCAGTCCGTCCAGTTCCAGTGATTTTGTGCAATGGAGCGACCGGAGCTGCAGAGCTTGCAAGGCTCTCAGAGCTTGCAGCGCGGGATGCAAGACACCTGCGTTTTCACCAATGTGGTGAAAGATGGTCGGATGCGGCGCCTAGTACGACGGTGGGATGGTGATGATGAAACCCCAGCCTTTGAGCATGAGTTTGATGATACCGCGTCCTGGGAATCGTGGAGGTCTGCAATAGATTCCTGCCAAGGTGGGATCAGAACTGCCTGAAATGGTGATATTGACATGCATTGACTTACATAGTGACATGTGATGCACGCACATTGCCAACGATGGAACTTGTGCAGGCCGCAGTCGTGCTGCAAGTGAGTTGAGCATGATCAGCACCGCTTCAGCTCGTCAGATGCAGGCAGCACTTGCGGATGGAGGCCATGCTTGCCGATGTATTGAATCTCAGAGTTGAACTCATTTGTGATTTACCAAGGTTTTTTTTCTCCTTGGCTTAAACATTTTGATAGTTGATCATTCTTATTGAGCGAGGCGTGTGTGTTGGACTTGTTCGACAGTGTTGTCTCTTTTTGGGTGGCCTGCTTTCCTCCTGACAGCTCCGGCTGCCCTTTTGCTTTCTTCTATTGTCTTCTCATTTCGACGCCAGGTGAGGATTACTGGACGAGGTCACTTGGACACTTTGGGGGGGCTCGTTTGTGGACTCGCCACAGCACGGGCTGTCCTAGCTGTTTTTTTTCGCTAAAGCACCAGGTCCTTGCTTCGGTCCAAGGTCACCGAGGAGCACTCCACGACCTCCGGTGCGTTCGGCCAGTCCGATGGAGTCGACTCTTGGAAAGAACGTCACACGTCTTGACGAAAGACATCATCTTGTCGCCACTAAACAAGCCAGCTTTGTACCATTTCAACTTGAACGGTAATTTTTTGGACCAATGCGATCAAAGAACACATTGGTCCGCCATTCTTCTTGCCCATGGCCATCATTGCTGGTTCTTGTGTTTGAAAACTACCACTTCGATGAGCCGATTCACACTTGTTTAGAAGCGAGCCGGTCTGAAGTTTGCAATATATAGTCCTGAGTCCTGACTGCCTGTTGAGGAAGCGACTGATGGTGAGGCCTATGCAACTTGGCCCCCGAAAGCAAACAGAGAAGAGAGCACAATGGTCACACAGATAGTGATAGTGAATGGTACTTACTGTAATATGTTGTGAGAGTTGAATTTTGCTTTGCAAGAAAGGTGCCAAAACTTAGTTTCAATCCAGTGTTTCCCATAGACAGCAATCAAAGACTTCTGAATTCCTTTCACATCCTTGTAATTGTGTGGGTGATTATGTATATATTACAAACGCATATTTTTTCTGGTCATCATAATGTCCGTGTGTAGAATTAGGAATGCACTTTGTGGCGGACAACTACAAAGTCTCGTTTCTGTGTGCTTTGACTCGTCCACTCAGGCCTTCAAGAGATAGTGGAGGCCAGTGGAGCTTTGACCTGGTGCAGACATGGCTCATGAACAAATAGCTAGGGCAGCTAGGGCACTTGTGTATTCTCAGTTTGACTGTCTCGCTTTGGACATTTTGGCCTCTGGAGGCCGGATGGTGAGAACATCCAGCGATTTCAGTGAGAAAAGCCACCAGAGTGTGGGAGGTACAGCTTCCCTTTTTGCTCCTGCAGGCCGTTGGGAAGTTAACAGGGAAAGCACATGAAAACGATCGAAGTTCTCTTTTCGCGTGTTTTGGCATGTTGGTTTGTTCCCACTGCACCACTGAAAGCTCGACCTGTCAGCTTTTTCGGTGGAGGCATGGGGTCAACGCCATAAACTACCACGGCAAGAGCGCCATCATGGTGGCAGCTTAGTGCCGAAGAGATCTGAAGAGATTGCGATGTGGGAAGAGGGAACATGCGATCACAAGCAACCGGCGCTACTAGTAACAAGGGCATCGCTATACTAGTAACAAGGGCATTACTACTAGTAGCTAGAAGCTACTAGTCAAGGTATTAGGGAAAGAACCGGCGCTACATTTGTCCGAGCTAGTCTCCCGTACCAAAAACAGTATATATATATATGCGGCAGGACCCTCTGCCTGGTCTTACTCAGCATCACGTCCGTTTGGTTTCGCCAGAGCCTTGCATGATGAGCACCATGTGGACTCTTTTGGATGTTGCTTTTGTGCTTATGAAAGAATCACAGCCTTCACTTAACCTGATACTTGTCAAGTATATTTAAGGGGCTCCCTGGTTCCCCGTACAGACCAGCATTTAGGTCATGCATCATGTCATGATGGCTTTTGGGGCTTCAAGCTGATGGTTGCGAAATGTTAGTTTCGGGTGCAGAGTTTCAGTTTTTTGACAGTTGCTGATTGCGACTGGCCGCTTAAACCAAACTTGATCTTGGAAGTGGGTATATAATCAACAGTGACAGTGATGCTCGGAGAAGTAGCCTGCCCAAATCATTCCTGGAAAGCAGGCCCTGCAAAAGTACTTGTGCCAGTCCAGCACCAGCAGCACCTTTCTCCGCCCGGTTAATTTTCTTGCAACCGAATGTAGCCGACCTGTTTCCAAGCTTTCTAACCTGACTACGAGACAAAGACACGAACTGTTTGAGCAGATGAAGTTGTGAGTTCTTCTGCAGGCATGACTCTTTGTTCCCGAAAGAGTCTTTCTGGTGAGCTGAGCATGCAAGGCCAAGCTTTGCCATGCTTTGTGCTGTTCCCGTCTACCTGTGGGAGTTGATTCACGCACACGTCTGTGGCGTAAGTATGTGAGTGAACGAACACAGTGAGGCAGAATATGAGAAAATATGATAAAATGAGATCCTGCTTAGGGCTTTCACAACGCTTCTTACGCTGTAGCCTCCCAAACACTTGAGCTACCACAGTGACAGCCCCCAAAACTTCTGGAGGAAGCATACTCATTTTGCCTCATCTTCACAAGCGAAAGTTCGGCTCTGTACCTTTGGAAGAGCAATGCCGCCAACGCCTGCGATATCTTCACCTTGATTCCATTGGGTGCGAATGGTTGCGCCTGCCCTCTTTTGTGTTCCCATTCTTTGTTCTGACTCTTTGTCTAGAGATTTTTGCCCGATCGCCTGCAGAGCGGCAGTGCGCATTGGTGAAGCAGAACAGGTGGATCCAAGGATACTTTGGGGGCATTGCCTTAAGTCTTTAAGGTGTGATTGAATTTGAATTGATTTTCCGGGCTCTTCAAGCAACTAAGAATAAGCAGAAGGGCTCTTCATGCGTAAATTAAATTGGGGAGTGGACAGATGATATATGACGGATGGTATATTCCTGCAAGAGAGAGTGAGAGTGAGTCAGTGAGAGAGTAAGTGAGAGGGAGATATGACCAATTCGGGCATCAGCAGGTATATGTCCAGGCATGGAGTGAGGCAGGCAGGAAGTTGAAAGTTTAGATGGGCAATCTGGATGATCCACAAGGCGAAGGATGTCGAGCCAACCTTTTTTGGGTTGTTGTGAGCATGCAGAGCACGCAACATTCTTGCACAGCAGATTGGTCATTGGTCCGCCTAAAGGCCAACCACACGCACAACAAAAAGCACAAGAATATGAACACACTCGTCGCACCAAATTTGAGCTACGGCTGTTATATGTTCTTATTTGATGATTGTTTGTTTGATTACTACAGTGGCTTCATACTTGCACTTCCAAGGTGCAGTTTTACAAGGTGAAGCCGTGTCATATAAGCTCTTCCAAAACAGCCATGTAAGTGAAATCCAAGAGGGGCGCCGTGTGTAGGATTGACCACGTGCGCATAAAGGAAGATGCTGCAGAAAAATCTCGTAGTCCTGGAGAGGTTTTGAGGCGGCAGGAATCTGAAGAGGTGATTGATTGCATGACGATATGAGAGAATGTTATTCATCTTTATTTCAGGCGTTGGAGAGCCCCAGTCGTAGGATGAAGTTTGGGGTCCACGGACCGATTGAACATGTGCATGTTTGCATCTTTCAGCTTTGCAGCATGCCATGCCCCTTTGTCTTGATCTTCTTGCGCAGAGTCGGAAGGGGGGGAAGAGCATTCAAGCATTCACAACCAGAATGGATGGAATTGCTTTGCCCGCTTTGAACTGTTTAGCAGGCAAACCAGCAATGGCAGTTTGGCCGTTGCACACATTGCACACTCTTGTTTTT
>CAXAMN010013780.1:295967-307298 GCA_963970005.1 Durusdinium trenchii
CAGCAGCAGACGACCCGGCGCCAGCAGAGCACCCAGCGCAGCAGCGCCCATCCCTGACGACCAGACTCTCGTTCACCCCCTCGCTAGCTTTCGTTCACCGTCCTCAAGTGCACATTGATGCACCCACCGCCTTGTTCAACAACGTCTTCTTTGAAAAACACATTTTTCAGCCAGGTGCTTTCGTGGACATGACAAGTCCTCCACCTTCTCAATCCCAAGGTGGGCGAACGAGTTGGGAGGAGGGCGAAGAACTGAGCGAGTCCGACCGAAGATTGCCCGCTCAGCCCTGCCTCCTTACTTACTTAAGTAGGCGCCCTGCCTCCTCCTTAAGAAAGAAGTTCGCTCAAGGCTCAAGGCAACTAGTTAACTAGTTAAGCTTCTAGGCTTCTATGCTTCTGGTTAGCTCAGGATAGCTCACGATTCCAATGATTTGGCTTCAAGATTTTTGGATCGAAAGACTGCACCCCAAGGGGAGGTGAGTCGGATTCCACAGACTTGTAGCGCCCAGGTCTTCGAGGCAAGATGTACCTTGGCTGAAACGCTGTTTCCCAGACTCCAGACCTTTGGCAAGTGAACGACTGTTCTGCATGCTCCATGATTCGTCGCGCGGAGAACGGCTGTGGTTCCAAGTGTTATGGAAACCATGAGATCGTCGTGCCGTGAGCTGACAGAAAAAGGTATACAATTACATTGTCACGAAAGGTAGCCTGGTAAGGACTACCCCGAGTCCGCCTTGCGAAGCAAAGGGACTGGCTTGAGAGCTTGCTCGGGACTAAAGATTGGTAGATCAATGTCTAACACCCCCCCCCCTCCCATGTGATGAATGATTGATAAATCAATTGATTGCACCCCCCCCCCTCCCCGTGGCTGGGAATATTGCGCCCTATGAGTCGATGAGCGCTTTTTCACAAGTTGCGTACCGGATCACGATCCAAGTGCCCTGTGAAGCCGCGGTCGTGTAGTGACCTGATGTCAAACGTTTATTTGGCCAGTGACCTGGAGTCGCACGCAGCATGGATAAGTAATATAATGGATGGGGGTTAAATATTGATAGCGGTGTGTATGGTTACTTGCACCCCAGCTTGCCAACGATGACTTGCTTTGGCTGAGCTTTCGAGATGCCGCTTGCGACTCCGCTATAGATCCCTGTGAAGCTGCGGCCGTGCAATGACCGATGTCAAACCACCTGGAATCGCATGCAGCATGCGAGTAGATGAAGGAATGACCACATAAGCCATCTTCACCTGTGTAGTAGGGTGTTTGACTTCTGAAACCATTTACATGTAGGTAGAAGTATAGAAGGATGTGGAAATTCTGAAATCAGCAGCTGAACGCAGCGCCGATACTGGGTGTTAAGTTTTAACATTGTCGTGTATGGCTACTTGCACTATCTATCTTATGGGCCCTCCCTTAAATATTTATTCCAGGGGGGCATGTCACATAGTGGAATATTTTTGTGGAATAATTAGACGGTAGAATATTTATTTAAATAATCCTAAAGGGGGTCTCTTGATGCTGAGACTCAGGAGGAATAATTTCATGCCAACTATCACTGGAATAATTTACATAATCGAAGCTACTATCGAAGCTTTTCGAGCCTGTGTTGATCTGTCTTGGATCTGTTCCACGAGTTGATATTTCTAATGACAGAAAATATTCCTGCATCAGGTGCACATCTGGAATAATTATCCTGAAACTATGTTCAAGGCCCCAGGAATAATTGCTAATTATTCCTAGGTATGTGGAGATAGGGGGGGGTCTAAGGTAGGGGCCATTCTATCTTCAAAGGAAAGGAAGGCAGCTCCTTGTTACAAGTTAGAAGACCAAAAAACTTTGAGATGCTGCTTGCGACTCCGCAAGGATGCGCTCCAGTATGGAGTCTTATAGGAGACAATCCGCAAAAAGTCCGACGCAATGGAGAATTGCGGCGCAGCCTTGCCTATACAAATTTGGCCCAATCGGCCCACTCCCGGCAGCATTCGGCAGCCGCTCGGGAGCAAACAAACTTCAGCCGCGCGCATTCATTATAGTGATCGACGTGGACGTGGATATGCTGCAGTGTTCCTGCAGACAACGGTCCATCACAAGGACACTTACGCAGCAGAGAGATATGCGCAGAACCTAGCGCTAGGCTTAATTCTCTTTTCTGGACACCTCCAATGAGATCATCAATAATCAAAACAAAGCCTCTAGCATCCTGGTACACTCCAAACCGAGCTTCCAAATCTCTGCTCGATCTGCGATTGCATTTGCCACTTTGAAGACCAAGTCCAAGCCGAAGTCCACCGCAAAAGCACCATGCGCTTGCCGTGGTCCTCGCAAAGCAAGGCTAAGATTGCATGGGAGTTGGGGCCTCCAGTGACATCAGGAATATACTGAACAATTCCCACGTCATGTCAAAAACGTGTTGGGACATAGTTAACAAAAGGGATAGGACGTGCGACACCTTTCAAAGAGCAACCTTGTACTAGGGCGTGGGGAATCTGGCCATGCTTCGCATCAATTTCATTGCCTGATGACATGGGAGTTTTACACTCCGCATACAGAAAGGCAATTGAGCAAATAACTTGGGAATGTGTGAGTTCCCAATTTTCTTTAGATCCCATCCACCGAACGTAGTATAGTTGCACGGTAGACCCTATAGGTCGAAACAACAGGACCGGTTGGCGAGCCCATTCCGCCGAACCCGCCTGGCTTGGAGGCGAGCGGGATCGAACGTCCTGCGGCCATTTAGAAACAGTTACTGTCGCAAACCACAGGTAAGTTTCAAGCCGAAAATCTATGTCTATTCTACGCTTGCTTCCAACACAGACGCCTCGGCGTCAAAGACATTGGACTGCCGGGTCTGAGTGGATCCAACGACCGCGCACATCGTCGGACAGAACCTTTGCTGGAACACAAGAAATCAAGGTGCAGCCACCCGCTTTGCAAGATGAAAAGGGCCAAGAATAGCGGTTTTTAGAACACCATGTCACTTCCATACTAAGCTTTGTCGCCTACCAGATGCTTAGTCAAGGAGCTGAAAAATTGGTGGGCGAGATGAACGCCAGCTCTTGCTTCCATTCTGCAAAGCCTGTGTGACAAGCATGCGTCGTTCATCGGAGACCACCAGAATATAAAATAACAACGAGGCCATCACTCTTAGGTTGGAGGCCATCGCACTTAGGGTGGAGGCCACTACCATTGCTATCAGGTTGGAGGCCAGCGCTGTTAGGTTGGTAACTTAGTTCATGCTTTCTGAAAGGCCCACATTCTAATTCTATGCGCGAGGGTCATCCCTAGGGTCATCGATTTTGGAAGGTTTGGCGCGTTAATTTAAAACTAACTCTAGACATTCATATTCTAACTGGTCGTCCAGTAGTCCTCTACTGTAATCGTTTCTTCTTGGGAGGAAAAAGCTTGACTTGTTGAACCGAGAAACATGTGGCCAACTGACAATGCTTATCGAAGCGCTCTGTACAAACCACCTGGACCATTTCGTGTCCAGTCGAGCTCCGGTACAGCACCCGCTTACCCACCATTGCCGCCGCGCGTGCGCACTGCGTTCACAGACCATATTGCTCGACACCAACGAGCATCGATGCAACACAGCCTCTCTGCAAAGCCCTGTGGAGGAACCCCTCGCGTCGCGGAACACCATTCGACTCAGCCTTATACCCTAGCGTGGCGAAATCTTACCGCATCGTGGAGCACACCCACCATAGCGTGACGTCCATCCCTGGCAGTACCGGCCGCACCCCTCCAGCACTATCCTTACAAGGGGGTTGGTCACTGAGTCACTGCGGCTTCGACGCAACGCGTGCAGGCCTGTAATCCTGACACAGTGCGTGCAGCTGTGGGACCATAGCTGGTACGCAAGCGAGCGTTTACGCATTGCGACTTTTACGCGCGCCTGTTTTCACACACCTAGACACAAACGAGCGTCGACGCAACGCAGCCTCTCTGCAGAGCCGTGTGGCGCAATCTGACCGCAACGGAGTTCCTCTTGAGCCTTCTTATGCCTTCTTGTGCTCTCTGGCTTTGTTGGTTTCATCCATGATTGACCAAGGGGCACGTTCCTGAAACACCGGAGACAGTCCCTCACCAGAAAAGGTCCCGACAGCTACTCGGTCCGTCTCTACCTTTCGTGTTTCCCCGCTCAAGTGTTATACAGTGGAGGTGCAGGGGAGAGTTCAACCTTTCACAACCCGGCCAGTGGCACCTGAGGCCAAAGCAGGTCCAGAAATTTGGATCTTGACCTATGGTAGCGGTGACATTGAGGCCGTTGTCGCCAGTGATGAGGTGTCTGTGGGAAACTATACGGCTCATATGAAGCTTGGTGCAGGGGTGTCCCCGAGTGTCCGTTGAGGCGAAGTGGTACATATTCAGAGAATGGAAAACCATGGAAAACCCATAGGCACCGCAAGACTTGCCTTGACATCTAGCTTTTGCCAAAGGCACTCGTGATTCAGTGAAGTCCATATTTCTGAATTCCTGCCGATCCCATGCCAATTGAGTTCACATTCACTGAGGAATAGCAGCCTTTTACTCATGGTGAGCCAAGCGCTGAACTTTGACGATGCTGGCTTTCAGGGCATCCTGGGCCTTGGGGTGCCAAACCTCACTGCGAGGATCCGCCGCGGCAGTGGTGGTGCCGGTACCTCTCACAGGTGTGGCCGAAGACTAGTCGGGTTTGTTTGGTTTTTTCTCCGAGTTCCATGGCAAGCAGGAGGGCCTCAGGTAAGTTCCTTGCCAACATTCGGATGTCGGCATGAAGAAGGTTGAATAAGGCAATCAACTCTTCCAGGTCAACATGTCGGGTTTCTGTCACTTCTGCCTGCAACACAGGCAGCCGGAAGTCCTGACCACGTTCTTGGATGAAGCGCAGGTGAAACGCTTCTCCTTGTGTTTCAACTCTGGGGCTGATGGTGCCTTGTCGCCGAATTCTGGATTCAACCTGGCTTCCCAGCGATACCTGAAGCCGGTTTGTCAGCTGACTTGGCGCTGTTTGAACGGACGTGACGGCTTTGAGGTGTTCTGGGTCTGGACTACCCCGCGCCAGAGAAGCTCCTGCCGATCTTATCCACGGATCATTGGGCCTTGAGGGTGCAAGGCACCAGTGTAGCTGGGCAAACGGTATCAGCGACCAAGGACCCCTCGTGCATTGCAGAGTGGCACAGAGCTCATTGAATTGCAAGAGTTCATGTGGGTGTGTTTTAGACCCCAGCACAATGGAAGCGTTTTGACACCTATAGCCGCCAAACTTCTCCCAAGTGACCTGCAGCCAAGCAAGCCATTTGGCAGGATGGGCAGTTGGCAATCCCTGACTCGGGCACCACGCTCATCACAGGCTTGCTCTTCAGGTTTTTCGTAGCGCATGCTATCATAATAATATCAGATAAATATCCTATCAATGTGTTGGGGACTTTTGAGCTTTTCAAACAGCACGGGGTGTTGTTGATGTGGTACGATCTTCCGATCTTGCAGGACCACAGACAGAAATAGCTTCTTTGATGGAGACTATTTGTGACAAGCACCCAGGCTGCGCTTGAGGCAATCAGCGAGAGTCTACCTCAACATGCGGATGCGGATACCGTTTCCATGTTACAAAGGGCCTCAGAACTTTTCCCCCGAACGTTCGTAAAACTGTAGTGCCAGATCACGCCAGGTATATATATATATATATATAGAGAGATGTGCGAAGGAATTCTGTAGTTGCTGCAACTATGCGTAATACGCAAGGGCTTTGTCCAACTCCATTTCAACATAGTTGTGCAAGAAGGTAGGTGTGTGTGTGTAACCCTTGGAGTCAACGGGAACCTTTTGGCCCTTAGTCTTATCGCAGGGGCACTGAGCACTCCTTGGCAAACTCAGTGCAACGAAGCTATGCCTTGGAGTGGGAAGCACGGATTGATCGCCCGTGCACCTGCACTTTAACAAGTGTGGTGTTCTAGTTGGTGTTCTGCAATTACCTTCTCCTCTAACTGGCCTGGCTGTTTCAAGTGACTTTGAGGTTTGCAGACCCGCACGCTACGTCGATCGCTCTTCGTGACCTTGAGGCTAGGACTTTGGAAGCTCTTGTAGTGAAACGACTCTCCACTTGGGACTTTCAGGTTTGTACTCTTGTACCCTTGGACTCTTAGGTTTCATACCGGGTGTGTGGCGTGGGGCATTCAATTCAGTACGCAATATCCCAAGTGTGTGAGGGACAAGGTTATCAACAAAACCAGTGGCTTTCACAAGAGCCCGGAGTAGATTGCTAAATTACATGGAACAATTGATGACTTCGTCCTCACACACTGCGACCAAAGGTGGCCTCGATGTAAGCAAGCCCAAGACGATCTTGCAGCTGCGATGGTGCTGGAACCCGGGGTGCTGTTTCTAAACTCGAACCCGTCACTCGGTTGGGCTGATGGAATGATGCCGTGTCATACGTGTTCTGTTTATATGATTTTGTTTGTGCATGCTGCTGCGTGCCTGTAAGGGGCGAAAGACACTAAGCGAACCAGTGTTCTCACATGTTCTCACAGAAACTCGCCTTCCGAAAAAGGGAGGGCCGCGCAGGGTGGTTCGTCCTTTTCTGTTTTTTGCTGTTGCTGCCCTGCTCATTGGGGGAAGACATGCAGCGAAGCACAATAGCAGGGGCAGCAGGGGTGACTTCAAGCATGAACCTGAAGACTAAAGCCTGCTCTTTTGTGAGAAGAACTGAAGACTGGCCGATAATCTGCCGGAGAACTGAAGCATGGCAGGTGCAGAGTGACGTTTCTGTATCAGGCGGGGCGGGGTAGGCCTGATTGAATTGAGCGCACGTGTTTGGCGCAAGACGGTGCAGGGAATGAAGCTCGATCCAGCATCCGCAGGTGCGTGGGGAGGGAGTTGCAAGCGCACAGCCACACTGCATTTACTAGGGCCTTTGTGCAGAACAAGGCCTTGAAGAGTCTGAATTCACGAAAGCTAGCTGTAGCTAGCCGGAGTCTGTCTTGCTTTAGCTGAGTGCTGATACCTGATATATCAGGACTATACCCCCCCGCGGGTTCAACTCCACCCTTCACCCCTGACCGTTTCTCAGTTCCCAACGCGCTGTTGCTGTTCTTTGTCCCTGCTGCTGCTCCTGTTTCTATGTTTCTTTGTTCCTGCTCTTTCCTGCTGTTGCTGCTGCTTGGTTGTTGCTGCTGCTGCTGCTGCTGCTTGGTAGCCGCTGCTGCTGCTGCTGCTGCTGCTGCTGCTTGGTAGCTGCTTGGTAGCTGCTGGTGCTGCTGGTGCTGCTTGGTAGCTGCTGGTGCTGCTTGGTAGCTGCTGGTGCTGCTGCTGCTTGGTAGCTGCTGCTGCTGCTTGGTGGCTGCTTGGTTGCTGCTTGGTTGCTGCTTGGCTGCTGCTGCTGCTGCTGCTTCTTGGTAGCCGCTGCTCCTGCTTAGTAGCTGCTGCTGCTGCTGGTGGTAGCTGATGCTGCTGTTGCTGCTGCTGCTGCTTGGCAGCTGGTGGTGCTGCTTGGTAGCTGCTGCTGCTGCTGCTGCTGCTGCTTGGTAGCTGGTGGTGCTGCTTGGTAGCTGCTTGGTAGCTGCTGCTGCTGCTGCTTGGTAGCGGCTGCTGCGCTGCTTGGTTGCTGCTGCTGCTGCTGCTGCTGCTGCTTGGTGGCTGCTGCTGCTGCTGCTGCTGTTGCTGGAGTGGTTGTGTGTTGCCATGTGTTGGCTGTGTTGGGGTCGTATTGGGGGGGCGCTGTTGGCACTCTCCTTTTCCCTCGGCCATGGCGTGTTGCGATTCCCGGCCAGCTTTTGCTGCCAAAAGAGCCCAAGCGTTGTTTCTTTGCCTAGCTTTCGCCACCCCCCTCTGGGCCACAAGTGTGTGAATTCAGTGAGTGCTGAATTCAGTTCCTTGTTATGCTGGGATTATGTGAATGATGTGGTTTCCAAGCTCCAGAATGAGTTGGAGCCTGGGGTGCTTCTTTCTCCAGGCTCCTGGTAGCAAAGTCCCAATGGCACAAAGGTCTTGGGCTGAGGAGCGCTGATTGGTAGATCTATAGAAGTATTCCTATACAGCATCCATACTTGAGAATGTTACACCAATTGAGACCCACAGTTCTACCGTCTGGTTATGAGATAGTGCCATAATTTTCTGTAGCTCCCACATGTACATTATGAGAATGTTCCTTCCCCAGAAAGCCGGCGGAGTTGATGCATGAGGTTTACCTCCTGCCCTCTTGGAGGCGCAGCACAGCGCTCTCGTGGGAAGGAACGAGTCGTCTATTTCTTGAATACGGATAGTGGTGGCTTGCTACAGAGTACTTGATGACATGAATGATTTGACCTGCTGGTTTTGTGTTTTGACTCATGTTGTCCGCGTGCACCTGCACACTGGAACTTGCACACTTGGCGGCCCGGCAATTTGGCAGTGCGACTGGTCTTCAGGGCCGTCGAGTCTGTCAAGCCTCGCCTGTGTCCTGTGTAGGCAGCGGAATTCACCCATCCCTCTCCATCGGGAGTGATGGCGCTGCAGATGCTGCTGGAGGATGGGATGAGAAATCTTAATCTGAGTGCCCAGCGGCACGGCCTACACAAACAGTTGATGAATGCAGATGGCACACCTCCTAATAATACTGACAATTATGGACTATGGACAGTTGGACACATGATAATGGCGCAAAGACATGTAAACAAAAAGTCGGGTGGTCCGGCACAGGTAGACACATATAATCATATAGTTATATCATGTAATATATATATATACATAAATAACTTGGGATGATGTTTAGCCTGGCCTGGAGAGTAGCTTGCTCTGTTTGGAAGCTGAAGGATTGTGGCAGTTGGAAGAAGGGTGTGGATCTAGATGTTGGATCCTCAGGGCAGAGCAGAACCACTGATGTGACAGTTGGGCTCTCTCTTTACTGGCCAAGACTGATGGACGCCTTTCTCATCCACTTGAGGCAGAGATGCCAGCGATCGAGTTTCGCCTTCAAGGTCTGTGACTGGGTTCCATACTGGAATGTACGAGACGTTGCAATCCTGGATGTTGCAAAAGCTGTACGAACCCGACTCGGATTGGCCCGACTCGGAATTGGCATGTTGGTCAGGCGCAGATGGCGCCCAACAGGATATCCAGCTTCTTCCAAGCAGTCCCTTCGCAAAATTCACTCGCCCGCTTCATGCCAGTGTGCTGCCAAATGCATGCCGGACATGATCTATATATTTAAGAAAATTGGTTGTGCCTTGTTGTCAGCAAACCTTTGATTATCCTGTTTCTCGGAGAAGTCACATCAGCTCAGGCTATATTGCAGAAGTGTCCTCCGAAGCCTTGGTTTGGAGCCAAAAATACTTGTTAGGTGACCCTGGGATGATTTGTGTTCAACCCACTGAAGAGCAAAAGGCCCTAGAACTACGGCTATTCCCTACCTGCCAGGTATTCTGCCATACTGGTGGCCCGAGACTGAAGAGGAGTCCAGTTGTGCGATCCTGCTGGGCACTGCCAACTACACAGGAATGGATCAGGCTCAGTCCTCGGCTTTAAGATCTTTAAGATCGAATTTTGCAACTTGCCCTGATTGCGTCGACGCCTCGCTGCATCCTGTACCTCCATCTTCCGTTCGATCGGATGACGCATGTCTGCGCCTCTTAGATGCCGATGAGTCGACGCCCACGTTCGACCCCGAGGTGTGGATTCTGGGGACACCCCTCTTCTACAACCGCCGTGCTGCTTGGATGCTAACCCAGGGCCAACCCATGTGAAGTGTAAAGACTCCTTCCGTGCTGTACGACGCTGTACGTGTCTAAGTTCTTGTGACGTTGAAGGATCATAAGGATCATCAAAGAAGCAGATCACGTCCATGATCAGTGTCGAAGGGTGGAGGAATCTGCAGGAACCCTGTTGCTGAGTGTCCACGGTCAGAATACTGCCAAGACGAGCCACAGGCGTGCGTTGTTTTGCAAAGGGGTACCCACGAAGGCGCGTGCAGGAAAAGCTGTAAAGCAAGAGACAAGATCGAGTTTTGCCGTTTCTTTTACTGGGGCCTCGCTTTAAGTCGTATCAACTGGAGGAAAGTCGCATCAAAATGTTGTGCCCTTGGGATTGGCTTACTTATGGATGTTTGTTGTTGTTCTATTTGTTAAACGAACCGAAGGAAACGTGCTGTGCCCATGCGTTGCTTGCTTGTGTGATAGATTCAACAACATTGTTGCATCATTGCATCGTGTTTTTTCAACAGACAGCATGAGCTATTAGGGTTCTTACTTCAAGTATAGGAAGAGCTGCATGTGTGCGTTTTCGAGCGTGGGTGCTGGTGCCGCTGCAGGGTGCCGCTGTTGTTCCAGTGTAGGAAGAGCTGCGTGTTTGCGTGTCATGCTTGTGCTGCTTGTCTGCTGCTGCTTGTCTGCTGCTGCTGCTGCTGCCGCGATACAATACCTAAACTTCCTGGCAATCGGTGCGAAAGAGTATGCGCCTTGTAGAAAGGAACCTGGTGTGGCCCTAATGTGACCCGATCGCATCGGGCACCTCTTCCAGTCACCTGATGATGTGACTAAAGTTGACGACAGAAGTTGCATCAGAAGATGAGCAACTTCTTTGCAATCATACGTGCGCGTGAGGGATGTGACAGTGAGATTCACACAGCAATAACCTGACAAAACATACTCAGTAATAGCAAATTCCACAGTATGGGCGAGGTTTTGAGCAGTTATTCCCCAAATAGTGCTCCGCACAAAGGGGTTCTTACGGTAAGAGTTAAGGGCCGGGTTTAGATCAGGGTTCGCGCGTGTGGTTGCGGCATTTTGCGTGGGCCGGCTCGCACAAAAGTTGCTTTTTGAATTCCTCATGTCCATTTCGACTGCGCAGGCTCGCATAAAGTGGGTGTCGCGGTTTTCGCGCTTCCGGGACAAAGCTCTCGTGCAGGTGCCGTGCTCGTTTTCGGACATGAAGTGCATTTTGCGTGGCAGGCGCAAGGAATTCGACACGTTGGAGCCTCGAAAAGGTCATTTTACGTGGCAGGTGAAAGGAATCGGAGACTTTGCAAATTTTGTGGCAGGCGCAGTGTTTTGTGGACGTTGCAAAAGCGTTGGCAGGCGTGTGTCATTCGCAGGACTGCGTTTCACATGGCAGGCGCAGGGAATCCGCACCATGGATGCGATATTTTGAGGTGAAACGGCTGAATTCGTGAGAGGGGCCGCATTTTTGGAATTTGAACTTGAAGATGATTTTGCGTGACCAGTGCAGCATTTCCTATGACCTGCAGGCATGATTTCGTGGCAGGCACAGCATTTCTGAAACGCATTTCAAAATTTGCGAAAGCCTCGTGCAATTTGCTCATTTTGGATCTCCGATGTGCAGATTTCGTGGCAGGCGCAGCACTTTGTGAATCTCGATGTG
>CAXAMN010013780.1:319667-340002 GCA_963970005.1 Durusdinium trenchii
CATCATCATCATCATCATCATCATCATCATCATCATCATCATCATCATCATCATCATCATCGTGAACTCAATCATGGTGAACTCAATCAAATCTTCGAACGCTGGGGTTTGCAATGAACCTGGTAAGTACGTGACCAACTCGGACAAGCTAGGGTGATGGAGATATGTTCGATTTGTTCGACTTGTGCCACATGGATTCAACCTTGGTTTCAATCAGTTCAATCAGTCTCAGTGCAGACAGTAGCTTGGTAAGGTTTTTGTTGGCGCTGCTCGCTTGTGAAGCAACAAACGCAGACATGAGCAAGTGGCAAAGCCCTTGCGTCTACCCGGGTCAGAAACACCGCTGGATTAAACTGGGTGAGGGGCAAGCAAACGGGATGCTTCCTCAACAAAACGATCAAAACGGCACTCCCACCCACAAATATAGAATGGGACCCATCAAAACCCAGGGTTTCCTTTGTCATTCTTTATCATCCATGCCGTGCAAATGGGTTGGGCGAGTTCAAACATCCACAGCTTGCTTCGAAGCTACTCGTCCCAAGCCGCCTTGCCGTGCCAACTGAAGTGGTCAAAGGCATCCTTCAGAGCGCAGCTTGAGGGACCAGTCCGCTGCTCAATGGACGCATGCATAGAGTAGCTAGGGTAGCATAGGGTAGCTAGGGCAGCTTCCTACCCCGTGGCAGTCACGAACTAATATGCGATCGTGCAATATCGTGCATTGGTGTCGGTGCCTTTGTTGCGAACCACTTCAATGGACAATGCGTGCTTCTCATGCAGAGAAGCAAAGGGCATCGCTACTAGGAGCGAGGACGCTACTACTAGGAGCAAGGACGCTACTAGTAGCTCCTGGCCTTACTACTAGTAACAAGGAAGCATGTCTCCATTGAGCAGAGCCTGATCAAGGGCCTTGGCACCAGAGCGGCCCCAGCGCAGCGAACACTGGCCCAGGGCCTTCACCTGGCCTAGCAGTGCAGCTGAGCAACCACCCGGCCACAGCATGCTGAAGTGAGGGAGTAAGATGATGTAAAATATTTGATCGTCAATCAAATCCAAGGATGTGAGATGATGAATTCGGCAACTTTTGACCACATCCTACACCATCCATCATCCTACCAGCTCGCACCAAACATGACGTATGTGTGCTCTCCAGTCGAGTCTGGTAGAAATACCATGGGAGTGACCATCAATGCTTCGCATACTGGTGGAGAGACACCGCTTCACTCCGAAGGACAAACATTGACAGTTCGGGACAGTGAGGACGGGACAGTTCGGGACTCTGATGCCTCGGATGGCCGAGGATTTGCCCATCCGAGTCAACTCTGCTGAACATCTTAGAACGGTTCTGCTGCACATGGCACATTTACAGTAGATGCTTCAGACGCGTGTGATCTGTTTGATTTTTCAGGGAATCTCAATTCAGCTGTCTTTCCCTTGGAAGAGAGGAGCTCAAACGCATTCAACGGGCCATTGTTTTACATCAGTTTGCAGATGTTTGAGGTCGCGTAACTTGTCTCAATTGACTCGACACGGTCACAGACAATCCATACTCTACACCCTTCGCAACGAATATTCCATGTTTGCTAGCAGCACATATCAAAGCTTATGAGCAAACAACACCCACCGGAACCAGATCTGGAGGCCGGGGATAGAGGCATGCGAGTTTCTGAAATGTGTTGTGACATGCGTAGCCGCAACTTTTCTGAAACTGGACAGTTTCCTTCACAAGCTGCTAGAATGGTGCTGAAGGCAGGGACAATCGCAAAAAGAATGACAGAGCGTCCCAGGGTGCCAGGATGGCAGGGCCCTACATTTGGCAAGTGAAGGACAGGCGTGGCATGTGCACCCTAGTGGTGAAACAATGGATGATTCATGGAAAAAGATCTCAGCAGAGGGGCCTCGCTACTAGGAGCAAGGACGCTACTAGGGGCTCCTGGCATCGCTACTAGGAGCATTCTTATCAAGTCTGAGGACGTTGAAAGAGATGTTTTTCCAACCGATGCCCCCCTCTATTCAGGACAACTCCCGTGGCCTGTACTGTTCAAGGAACATGCTTGTTTTGAAGGAAGAACTTTCCGGAGCAGATGCTGTGGCTCTCGTGTTTTGGTGTGTAGGATTTGTTGTTGTGAAGGCATCAGACTGCTGATCTTATTGTCCCCTGACACAAGGATACACAAGGCATAGGCCACGGCCGAGAACAGTATATAGTTATATAACAGTGTAGAAACAACTTGGATATACAGATACATATGTTATTCCGATGTTAATTGGGTCCCTTCTTCAATTGTTTTGGGTGCACTGCACTTGGATCAACCTCCAGGAAATATGTATGCAGCAGATTTCTATCATCTCTCGTGGACCTTGACGACTGCAGCTGCCAGCATTGAATGCTAAGTCCTTGCCACAGTTGGACTTCAAGAGTGTCGGCACAAATGTCACATAAAGAACGAGGTTTTGGAAGATACTGTTCCACCAGGTGGAGGCCACATTGTCAGGGCCACCTGTCAGTTTTGGGTGGCCCTTTGGCGACGGCCACAAGCAAATGGACGTGCAAACGGCTCTTATCGTTTTCCCTCGGAAAGCCGGAGAGAGCTGCCAGAGGGGCGGCAGTGTGTGTTGCTCCAAGGCGCAAACGGCGGCGACAGCGCACTGCGGGTGCAACCTGATCCGTTTTTTTTGTTTGAGTGCTTGTTTCAGTGCACCGCATCGGCCGCGCCACCGATGCCAGCCACCAGCGACATCCCTGGGACATGCAGAGGGCCAAGACTTGGCAGCTGGAACAACTACGTCATGCAATGCAAAGACATGTTACACAAGTACAATATTTCACGTTTTTGTTTAGAACCAGGGTTCCAGGTTTGCCCTTCTACCATCTTCTACCCTACAATCTGGACGTGCCACCAAGTCAGGGTCTTATTTCACTTGTATGTACTTCGCATTCGTGACACCGCCTTTTTCTGGCCATGGAGCTTGCTGATTTGGAGAGACTTGGTCTCTGTGTGGTGCAGCTGCGACCGATTCGGCTCACTCTCGGGACTTCGCAGGCGGAGAACCGGAGGCCCACGAGGGCTGAGAATCGGACCGAGAGCGGTTCGGGTCGAGAGCGGAAGATGTCCAAGACTCTGTCGCTGCTTTTGCGCCACTCAGCCTTAGACTTTGATATTGAGGTCCGACCTGATGGATATTGCTTATTGCAGGAGGTCTTGGCGTGCCCTTTGCTATCAAGCTTGAACACAACTCAGGCTGACGTTGAAAGAATCGTAGCAGGAAATGATAAGAAACGCTTCGAGCTCAAGGAGGATAAGGAAGATGGTCACATGATTAGAGCAGTGCAAGGACATTCAATGAAGGTCGTAGATGACGACCAACTCCTCCAGAATGTGGATTTGAAGAACTTGCCTGACTGCTGCGTCCATGGGACTTATCGGAAGTACTTTGAGAGCATCAAGGCCAAAGGGCTATTGGCTGGTGGCCGCAAAGGCCAAAGCTTCCGCAACCACGTGCACTTCTCGTCCTTCAACCCAGGGGACAAACGAGTGATCTCTGGCATGCGCTATGACTGTGAGATTGCCATTTGGATCGACTTGAAGAGAGCCATCGAAGACGGAGTGCCCTTTTTCCTAAGCACCAACAGAGTGATTCTAAGCCCTGGCATCAGTGGAGTCATAGAGAAGAAGTATTTTACTCACGCACGGGATTTGCAGAAGAATGAGGACTTGCCTTTGGACAGCTAGAGTTTCGGGCAGTGCATCACAAGAAGTTAACTGCACGTCAGAGCAGACCACCGCTTAGATGCTGAGACAGGAAATTGAAGCGTGGCTCGACATGCAAGCGGTTCTTGAAGCAAAATGAAAGAAGTGCAAACATGGATGGATGGATGGAGATGGTTGTGACAATGGCTATGGGCCATCAAGGTGTGTAACATGCTTACTTTCTTGGTCTGATCCCAGGGCCGCTGACAAGTCCATTGCAGGAGATGGAAATGGTTTGTCCATGTTTGCCATACATTTTGCCTTAAAGCTTTGCGTAGCGGTTCAACCTAGGCGTGCCACTGAACAATCGAAATTCCTCCAATGTTCACCCCTTATGATCCGGAAGCTGACAGCGATGGGTGTCCAGGCAGGTTTGGTCTTGTAAACCGTATGTAGGCACTCTGGTTGTGTTCACGAATCCGACGGTGAAGTTTCCCGGTCTTCGACTAAAAACACACATGTGCCATCATGTGCCCAACATTGGTGATTTGTCGTGAGTGTTCTACGTCGTCTACGTTTTGGCAGGTGCCGGGGTTGGTGACCAGGTGTCATTTTTCTCCGCTCATCGGTTGCCTTGGGAGACACAGATTGGTTCAGGACCCGCCTTCTACAACTTCGGGGGTCAGGGCATAATCCATGCCAGCAAAGTCGTTTTGGTTCCGCTTTTGTGGAATGTCCAGTGTTTGTTGAACGCCGGTTCGAGGAGGTTGTCGCCAGCCAGATAGCTAAAAGCTATAGGGGTTGTTTTTACTTGTCAATGATTTAGTGCTTGACCGGCGTTTTGGTTTACCGCTGCCATTTCTGCCTTGTCTCTCCACTTGTCTCCTTACATGTCTCGCCACTTATCTGCCTGCGTGAACGGCGTTTGTGTGCCGCTGCTGCCTCCGGACGAGATAGCTGGAAGTTATAGGGGTTCTAACTTTTGAATGACTGGGTGGCTGATTTGCGTTTTGGTCCACCGCTGCCACTGCTTCCTTGTCTCCCCGCTTGTCTCCTTCCTTGTCTTCCCACCTGTCTCCCGACATATTTCCTCACTTGTCTCCCCACTTGTTTGCTTCTGTGATTTGCACTTTGTCTGCCGCTGCTTCTTTGTCTTCGCACTTGTCGTGAATTCGATGATGCTCCTCCTGCCAACTTTCATGGGTTTGCTGCTAGGTTAAGAGTTTAAGAGTCAAGAGGAAAAGATGTGCCTCCGTTTTGAGAGTCAGTTGCTATCTGGGGTCTATGCCGGTGTAATCACGAAAGGTAGCGGTTACGCTACCTGAGTTTTCCTTTTGCTTTAGCAACAATAAATCATAACCAGAGTGGACACCCATCTCACTGAGAATCGCCCTCCGACATTTCATTTTAGAGGCCGGGGGGGCCCCCCTCCCCCCTTTCAACTCCACCCTGGCGCAGCTCTTTGTGAACGGCTACAAAACACCGTAAATACCAGTGTTTTCAGCTCCTCCAGTCTGCAAGAGTGGCCTCAAACCACGCAATTTACAGGGTTTTCTGTGGCTGTCCGGCCAAAAACCTCGTTAAAACCGATTGTTTTTGAAGTGTCTAGCCTTCAAAAATGGTCGAAACATTGCAAAAAGCATGGAAATATTTTGTCGGAAAGGTTTTTTTCGGCGTTTGGAGGCTTCTAAGTGGCACGAAACGACGGTATTTACATGGGCTTGTGCGCCTTCCCGGCACAAAATCCTGTATATAAATTGTGATGGTTTTGGGCTATGTACGCTTCAAAGTGGCCACAAAACACCGTAAATACTAGTGTTTTCAGCTCCTCCTGTCTTCAAGAGTGGCCTCAAACCACGCTATTTGCAGGTTTTTTGGTTGCGGAAATGAATTTTTCGGCGCTTGGAGGCTTCAAAGTGGCACAAAACGACGGTACTTATATACACGGGCTCGTGAGGCTTCCTGGCACAAAACCCATAGAAGGTGGTTGCGCAGGCCCATGAGGGCCAACACCTGAAGTCGTGAAAGAGAATCCACAAAAAAAATAGCCCGTGCCAGGAGCGAAGATCCCATCGGTGTCCGTGGGATCACGTTCCTGCTGCCGACCGTTTCGACAGCAGGTTGCTTCGCCACAGAAGAGCTGCTGCAAAACATCAATAAACACAAAGGAGCTCCTGCCAAACACAAAGAGCCACCGAGGTGAGCACTCCTCAAGCCAAGGAAGAGCTCACGCAGCTGCCAGGAGGGACATCAAGGTATAAGCCAGACGTCCAGCACCGTAGCCGTAGAGAAAAAGGTGTAGCAAGCAAAAAATCAGCCAGAACTGTAGCTGCCGTCGATCCGAGAGCTCGCAACAATCCCGGCTTTGCGACGGGAGAAAAATGCACAGAAATAGTCATCTCTTCAAGCCGAAGAAGAAGGCCGTGCAAGAAACCTCAAATCGATCCGATCCAAAGGCTTGCGATCTCTGCGCCCAATTCGTCATGCAAAACAAGTAGAAGCACCGCCAGCTGACCTTTCACGCCCCTTGGCGTGAGCTGGACAGTTTCCGCAGGTCCTCCCACACAGCTTTCTGAAGGCCGGTTTGGCCCCAGCGGTGAGGGGCAACCTTCCAACGAGAGCTGTCAATGGTCTTGCATAGTGTGTCAAGGGCCGAGCGGGTTTCTTCCGGCAGCAAACTCGAACAAGAGAGCTCCCAGACCCAAGCACGTCCACTCTTGGGTTCCGCATAGCGAGGTTTGAAGGATCCAATCCAGCGCGAAAGGTCGCTGGGAGGCAAAGAGAGGAGATGCTGAATAGCTGTTTTGACCGGTTCGCCCTCCAAAGTGTTGTCATCCTGCATCATTTGGAGAAGCACCAACAGCATAAAGACCCGCTTTTCCCCTAGTTCATGGGGACGGTTGTCCGTAGCACCCGGCCGCCAGTCTGGCTTGGTGTTCACCCAGAGAGTGGCCTGGGCCTGAAGCTGTTGGACATCGGATTCCCGTTTCACAAGCAGAACCAAATTCGTGGCGCTTGCGACGGCCTCTGTTTTTTCGGCGTTGGAAAGGCTCAATTGCACGACGCGCTCGATGACAGCAGTCATCTCGTGGCTAGAGGCAGCTGAAGAGGCAGGAGCAGCGGATCTGGGACGCTTGCTGAGCCTCGAGCTGGGCTTTGGGCTTTCTTGAGGATATCCAAGGCACTAGCCATGGTGCTCTGTGTAACTCAGAAGGGAAAATAAAAGGGCAGGCCACAAACAGCTTGCGCCGACATGGCCCAAAAACAGAATGAATCTTCACTTGCATGTCAAAGAAAACAATCAACTAACAAAGGGGGAGTGACATCTAATGCTGCAAACCGAGAATGCACAAAGCAGGGCTAACAAGTAGGCTCCTGTGGCAGGTCGTGCCACTGCTTGAGATTTAGGGGCAAGGCAAGTGTTGGCGCTGCCGCCTTTTTCCGCATTCGACCGAATGCCTGCCCGCAGCTTTAGGGACACTGAACTGCGTACCGCAATGTGTGCGTGGAAAAGTGCGAGGCGTTTGGGGCAACAAGGTGACCCGAACCCGAAAGAGCCAGCCGTCATATGGCATGGCTGGGCAACAGCGGCTGTGCTTGACCCGTTTTGGGCCTGACTTGAGATGTTTCCAGCAAAATCGGCATTGATTCGAGTGCAGCGATTCATCGGCGTGTGGGGGTGGCAAGTCAGTCAGCGTAATGGCTCGCTGCAACTGAGCACCACGATATCTGCGTGTCATGTGCTGTGAGGCATAATGATCCAAAGTGGCTGATGTCAAAGGAAGTACATGCGGTCACATCATGCACAGTGGCCTGGCAAGCGGTTTTTTCAAAGGCAACTGGACGTGCCTGCTTGCTCAGCAAACGAGTTCGAGGACCCGTGGGTGCAAGATCCAAAGGTGCAGCCGCAGGTCGGGAGGGTGCGGCTTGTCCAGAAGCCGCAGCAGCATCCGAACGTGTTTGTCTCTGTGCTACACTCAAGTTCTTACAAACAGCAGTGTGCTGTCGCAGCCCTGCAAGGTTTGTACGATGGAACAACCCTCGTAACCACACTTGTACCTACCACAAGGAAGCCTATGTACACCTAACTCTTGAAAGGCTCTGTCGTAAGCAGCTTGCTGACGCCCTTGGCGCGCAGCGTCTGTGTGGCGAGCATTCCAGGTATCTTGCTGAGCTAAGGATTCCTGCCAGCGAACCCACTTGCGAATCAAGGCGTTCCAAACAACACCTCCTTGTTTTGCTGCCAGAGCGACCCAGCCTTCTTGCCACTGGGCCTCAGGAAGATCCGAGAGAGCCAACAACTCCTGAAGGCGCTTCCAGAAAGTCTGACGGGAAGAGATAGCCCCCCTTAAAGGACGCAAACATGGCCTCGCGGGGAAGCCAAGAAAACAACATCTGCTTTTCGATGCGACCCTCAGGGAGGCGAGCAAGGTGTCCAAGATATGCCAATTGTCCGGAACCTACATATGTGGCGATTTTCTTGAGTCCTAATTGGTTACTTAGATCTTGTTGCGTCACATGGTCCTCCTGCATGGTTCGAAGCTTTTGCCTGCATGCAAAACGCGCAATTCCATTAAGAAAACACTGCCACTTACGCATAGTGGTGCCACAGACACATCTAGACTCGGTACCAAACAAGAGCGCTCTGAGCACTCTGGCATAGATGAGTTGACCTAAAATTTTGGGGGGCAGACCGAACCTCGGAAGCTGTCGACTGAGTCTACACCAAAGCTGCTTTGGCTGCCATAAGGCATCCCCCCGTGCAACTTTGAGGCGTTTTGTTTTGCCGGCTTTGATGGTTTCCCCAAACTCATGTAAAGTGTTGGTAAGCAAGTCTTCAAGCTGTGATCTGCCAGCCTCCCGACAAAGAAGAGAGGTGTCATCAGCAAAAGTGACATCGAGCAGCGAAACAGGTGTCAAGTCATGTCCAGACTGCAGCACTTTAGGCAAAGACGGAACCTGATGCTTGTTCATGCGGCGATTTAGGGGGCGTCCACCCCAAGAGTGCAAATCCACAAAAAACTCAGGATGAGCTCGGGACAAACGGCGAGCTTGCTTTGCAAACTCTCGCATAGCACAATCATGAAACAAGGTGTATAAGCACGGACTAGTACTACAACCTTCTCTAAAACCAGAGGCAAGCATGTAAGGATCGGACAAGCCTTCCGGATTCCGGCGTAGAAACCTGGTACTGAGTACCGGCGTGCAAGGACTCCAATAACTGAATCAACGAAGAAGGAAAACCATGTCGTCGAAACAAGTGAAAGGCTGCTTCACGATTTACACTAGGAAACGCTTTTTTGATATCGAAAAGCAGAACGACAAGCTGGGCGGCAGTGTCATAACTGAGCTCTGGGTGATGCGCCACTTCGGCTGCCAATTCAAGAGTGGTGCGCACCGTGAAGAGCGCGTCTTGCACACTGCGATATTTCCTATTGCCATACTGCGTTTGTGAATAGAGGCCGTGTTTTTCGGCATACTCAGAAATGCGTCTGGACAGAAGTTTACCTAGTACTCGAGAAATCATAGGGAGCAAAACAATGGTTCTGTAGTTGTCTAAGTCATCACGGTTACCAGATTTGAAAAGAGGAATGCCCAAGCCTGTTTTCAAACGAAGGGCCCATTCCGTGGCGGGTGTGGACCACATAGCACAAACAATACGATAAACCTGCTGGTGAACGAGAGGGCCACCAAATTTGAGCATGTTAGCGGAAACTCCGTTTTTTCCGGGAGAGCTCTCCTTCACACCATTCAAGGCCGTTAAAAACTCTGGCCAGGTAGGAAGGTCTCCAAGCTCGTGACATGTCGGCAGCTGAGGAGCGGCCCGATCAATCACAGCAAAATCAACCGTCGGGGTGCTCCTCTTGCTCCTTCTGACCGACATCGACTTTTAATTCTTGACCAGCACGTCGCAGATTCTTGGGAAGCCGTTCGCAAGGTTCAGGGTTCTTCAGAGGAGCCGGCAGCATTGCAGAGCTGGCGTTTGTCTAAAAGAAGGCGTAAAGACTTTCTTAGAAAGGCACGTAGTCGCTATGTTCAGCATGTTGTTTCTTCCTTGAATGACGCCTTGAATAAGCATGATTGGTCCAGATTTTATGCCCAGCTCCGCCGTCTGGGTCTTTCTTTCGAAGGGATGGATTTACCGGTTCTGCACCCTTTTCGTTGACACAAATTCGTGAGCACAATTTGAACGTTGCTGCCAATGCCAAATCGCTTGTCGACAACTGCTCCGGACAAAGAATCAATGGCACCTGTCAAAACATCGGCCAGCTCGTCCCAAGAAACGTCAGGAGCCGGCACCTGCGCCACAGCCGGCGCCGTGGCACGGATGGAGGTTTTGCCTGCGCATCTCCGTCGTGGCCCGACCGTGTCGGGAACATCCAGAGCAGCGCACTCACAAGGAAATGGGACTGACTCACCGCCTCGGCCCCGAGCTGCAAGAGCGTCGGCACGTTCATTACCTATGTTTCCAGTGTGGCCTTTGATCCACTTCCAGTGCACAACACAACGTGCTTGCACTTGACACAAAAATTTCTCGGCATACCGTGCCAAGGCAACATTTCTGCGAAGGGACCACTGAGCCTGGGCAACGTTAGCGGCGTACTCTGAATCATAGTGAAACACAACATGTTTGGGACAAGAGTCATCGGGAAGAGAAAGAAGCATGAGGAAGCTATGCATCACGGCAGAAAGCTCCCCCGTGTTGTTGGAAGTTCTTTCCGCCCCAAGAAAAAGAGGCAGGTTTTCATCGACAACAACAGGGCCACAAGCTTCGCGCGTGGTGTTGTGATGCCAAAGCACGACCCCCCAGCCCGCTGTAGAGGCTGAGCCATCGGCACTTCCGTCAGTGTACACATGCATCACGTCGGAACGCGATTCTTCCCAACCCTCGCAAGATACATCAAAATCAACTGGGGCAGAACAGGAAAGACCCTTAGCAGCAAGTTTCTGTGTGACCAAAGAAGCATAGTCCTGACACAAAGCAGCAGCGTCTGCTGCGGTGCCTTGCAAAATGCTGTGGTTACACTTCCGTCTCAAGCCATTGCGAGACCTCAACTGCTTCTGTCGAAGACCCTGCCAGTAACAACGTCGTTTCAAACGAGTCGCACGGGCTTGGCGGGAGCCGAGCCGCAACCGCAAACCTTTCCCCATGTGATCTGAAACACCTTGCAACGAAAAAGTGAACATGCGTCTCTGCACTGCCGAGAAGAGGGACTCAGAAACAGCAAAGCTATCTAGTTCATACCAGGCTTTCGTTTGGTTGTGTCTCCATGTGCCTCGACAAGGGAAACGCCGATGCGAGTCAACGTGCCGAAGAGAAGAGCGAACAAGAAATTCTTTCAAGACACGACCTCCCGAGGTAGTGGGAGTACACAAGCCAAAGTTTCCAACATGTCGAAGGTCCGTTTCAAAACCTGAAATGTGTCCATTCCAGTCTCCGCCCCAAAACTGCTCATACGATTGAGAGGAGATCGAAGTGGAAAGCTGCCAGGCCTGATCATAATGATCCCTCTTCAGACCAACTGAGCCCCCCGCAGGGGTATAATTTGCGACCAAAGCAAGTGAGCGACCATGAACGGTCAGACCAACACCAAGGACACGGTCACACGGATCGTGCACAAAGAGTTTGCGACCCCCATGTTCCCACTGCTGAGCGAGGTTATTGCATAATAACACACCAACGGCACCCCGACAAATGAGACAAAACTGCTCAACATAAACAATGTGAACCTGAAGATCATGAAAGTGAAGATCGGCCACCAAAACGGCATCAAAAGCATGTGTCTGTGCAGTCACGATCAAAGCCTTAAGCTTGGAAGCATGAGCGACTAAGTTCCATTGAAGACCCTGGGCATTCACTGTACCGAGCTTGAGGCCTCCAGAAGGAGAATATTGAAAGCCAGAGCGAAAGATCCGTCTTCGACGGTTTCTGTGACGACCACACCGCTTGACATCACCACTAAGAATGGAAAGCCATGGATGTGACCTGTTGGGCTCTGCTTGTAAACACGACTTCACAACCGGGTATACTTTGAGCCCTGGGGGCGCAGGATGTGTGGGGCACCCGGCGAAACAACCCACACACCCGAACGGGCACTCCTAGCCGCACCATCAATACTGCCAGAAAGCAACACTGCGAGCGGATCCCCTCCCCGGCTTGTCAAAGACTGGAGCCGAGCACCCTAGGGAGTGGCACAAAACCCCATAAATTGGGATGGCTTTAAGCTATGTACGCTTCAAAATGGCCACAGCACGCCGTCAACTTCACCCTGGCGGGGGTCTTTGTCAACAGCTACAAAGCACCGTCAATACCAGTGTTTTCAGCTCCTCCAGTTTGCAAGAGTGGCCTCAAACCACGCAATTTGCAGTGTTTTCTGTGGCTGTCCGGCCAAATTTTTTTCGTATATAAACACCGATTGTTTTTGAAGTGTCTAGGCTTCAAAAATGGTCGAAAAGTACTTGGTGCTTCGAAAGGTGTCTAGGCTTCAGTACTTGGTGCTTTGCCTTAACTTTGGTCCTCTAGCAAGGGCTTCTGTTCAACACGGGGGGGGGGTCCTGACCTCCTCCATGATTCCCTGCCACCTTTCGTTCACCCCCTCCTCTCTCTCAAGTTTTATTCTGTAGTTTGAGGCCAGTGAAAAGGACCAGTTCAGCATTTCATTGTTCAATTGGACTTGAGTTCAGAATTGCAGGCCGTCTTGACACTCTCATGTGTTTTCTTCCGCCAAGCGCAGGTCAAGTCGCCCTGAACCTCACTGGCGGCAAGGATGGTGAGGTTTCTTCGGGGCGCAGAAATTTCAAATGTCCTTGAAGACTGTTGACTGACGTGTATATATATATATATATTTTTGTTTTAAAACAATGCTTCTAGGTTAGAGGCAATCGCTATTAGGTTGAAGATTGTTTTCAGGTTTTTTTGGTATGGCGCCACATGGCCACAAGGCTTGCGACCTTTTGAATGCTTCGGTCCTGAGCAGTCTAAAGATGTCTAAAGTCTTTCTACCAGAATCCCAGCGTTTAAAGTTTAGTTTAGGCGTCAGTCTTGATCTGTTCAATCTTGCACTTGGAGGCTTTTCTATGCTTTTTCTACTTTGTCACATAGTAGCTTGCTAAAGGCAGAATGTCCTTGTGGAATTAGGGCTGATGTCCAAATTGATTACAGTATAAAATCAGTTTCCGGACCATTATGAAATGGCTAGTCAACATTGAAGTTGATGAGAGCCATAGTCAATTGAAGTCACCGACCTTTGACATTCAGCCATTTCACATCCCCAGGTGACATGTCAGGAAGCTTCTGGTCTTGTGGTGAGTTGCACATTTTTTGGGATACATATATACCGTATATATCCCAGGTATTGCCCTCTTGAAGTTGCTCAAAGAAACTAACAGGAGGCAGACTTGTACCCAATATCCCGAGTCACGAAAAAAATCAGCTGGTCTTTGGCCGGAGCTCTCATGAGAGGCTGGAGCTGCGGAACGAGCAGACCTCAGAGTGACCATGTGATGGCGTTTCAGTTTTGGCATGTTCAATCACTCTCAGTCTTTGGACCTAGGAGTTGTGTTGAAAATCATAAGATGGCGTCCGCAGCTGTGAAGAATCTCAATGGCGACTGCAGCATAGTTTGAAGAGACCCTGCCAACACCTCAGCACGCACACACACACAAGCTCATATTTTTTGAGTTTGGTCTCCCAATCTTCAGCGGTTTTCATGGTAAACAGGGGTATATATATATATTATACGGTCAGGCGCTTCTCTGGCAACATCATGCCAATCAGCTTCTGAGTGAGTTTTTGCACGAGTTCAGTGATGTCCTGCTCCGTGGGCCATGACCCGCCATGCATTTGCATTCATTTGTGTCGCTGCGGTTGTGATTGCCATCTCTGCATTTCTTTGGCTGAGCCAGGCAAACCACCTTTTTTGTGCGTCGCAAGGGCCAGCACTTGAGCAACGGGTGGCACTTGAGCAAGGGGTGGCTGCACCGCAGACACCGCAGGAGACCAAGTGCTTGTTCCCATTGGTGATCCACGTGGGTCCACACAAAACCGGTACTACCTCCTTCCAACTCTTCCTGCACGAGCACGCCGAGTGGCTTCGGAGAGAATATGGCATATTTGTGGCTGCCAATGAGACTCCGAAAGCGGGGGCCTACATTCCATGCACAATTAAGCAACAGCATGGCCGGAAACATAACGTAAAGTTTGCAAATTCGACCAGAATGCAGGAGCTGTTGGAAAGTATTGGTAGCATGCCTGAGAATTCGCCTGTCATTTTGTCATCAGAGGAGTTCTCCACACTACTGGAAGCAGAGTGGAATGATTTCAAGAGCCAATCTGCTGTTCATTTCCAGCGGTGCTTGAAGATTATACTTGTGCATCGGCAGGGGTCTGACCTTCGGCTATCGATTTGGAATGAAAAGAATAAGGAGACCATCTCTCCAAAATGGAATCAATCGAACAAGCCTAAACACTCGCCCGATCCTTTTGTCATCTCGCTCTTGAGCAACAGTCAAGAATATGATTTTCAGCAGGAATATCTAGACATTCTCAAGTCAGTGTTTGATTCTATAGACTTTGTATCCTACGATTATTTAAATCAGGCCAACTACAGTTTGGCGACTTTCGCCGTTTGCAACGCCACTCTTCACTTCACAGGTAGCCAGTGGAAGTCCTGCAAGGAGAGCATAGAGGTGCGAAGGCCACCAACCAAGAATCCATCCGAGCTCCCCACGTCCTTTGATGTCGTCCGCTTGGCATATGGCTTGTACACCAAGCTAAAAGCCTTCAACCGGACATGCATGCAGTCTGAGTTTGGTTTGAGAGCCTACCAGAACTTGGATGTTGTGAGAATGGCTGAGCAGATGCCAATCAAGTGTGGAGTTCTCAGTGGTGCCTTCAAACAGTCGGATCTGCTTTGGTACAGCCAGACCGGAGCCATGCAACCAACGCGAACAAACCGCGAGATCTGCTTTGTGGATGAAGCGTCTCTTGAGCTGAAGCACTGGGCGTTGCTAAGCACTTTACTTCCACCAGGCTGCCAAATTTCAGCCGAAGGTGAGAGCTGA
Source organism: Durusdinium trenchii (assembly GCA_963970005.1). Classification (NCBI taxonomy): domain Eukaryota; class Dinophyceae; order Suessiales; family Symbiodiniaceae; genus Durusdinium; species Durusdinium trenchii. The sequence goes on from CAXAMN010013780.1 coordinate 334,421, forward strand.
CTTTCGGGAGGCGAACTTGTGTTCAAGCATTTTCACACAGATTTCTGTCTCTCCGCAGATGTACTGTATGGCAAGTGTATAGTTTCATTACATAGTAGCATATTCATCATGCTGTTCCAAAGCGAGCCGCGGATTGGAGGATTCTATGGTGCTCAGGAAAAAGAGTGATGAGGGGTACCCATTTGACGAGCTCCAGCCATTTGAGAAGGTCATCTAGCGGCTTTGGCTCCACAGTAGGGCAATCTCCAGGTCATGCACAATCGTTTTTTGCATTGCTGAGTTCACCATGTCGGGCGCTTCCCACGCAACTCCACCGTGTCGAGGTCCATGAGAGTTGTTTGGTAACACCTAACACCAGTGACATTTCTGTGGCCTTTCCTTCCCACCTAAAACGGTCGACTCGTGTCGAGGTACTTGGTGAATTGGATGAGTTCAAGGGAAAGGTCTTCACGATCCATCCTAGCCAGCTGATTTGCAAGATGTGTCTTGGCCATTACGCCTTTCGTGCGCTTGCGTTGTTTTTGTTTTTTTTCCTCCTTTGGCGTCCCAGAGAGTGTGGAGTGGACCCCCTTTGCAGTTGTTCAATTGAGGAATTACAGTAGAGTCAGTTTGGCGATACCGCCTTGTTTGCTTGGCCAAGACTTTGACGTCAGTGTCCCTTGCGAGATGGCTGAGCAGATGCCCATCAAGTGTGGAAGTCTCAATGGTGCCTTCAAACCGATTTGCTTAGGCACCAGGATGCAACTGCGTCTTGCCGTTTTCCAAGCTGTGCTTGGTAAGCATCATAGTGGTTGGACATCCGATCGCTTGCAAAGCCAGCATCCTCGCTGGGTGCGCGTGGTGATGAGGACTGCACATCCTTGCTGGGTGTGCTTGGTGATGGGGACTGCACAGTGGAAGCACCTCTGTGCTGATTTATCATTTTCTTACATGTTGCTTGTCCGCAGCCGCCGCCTCAAACACACATCGAAAAGCCGTGACACATGGCATAGCTTGGCAGCTGTGCAAGGACTTGGGTGGCGCTTTCGCGTTGCAGGTTTTCCCATCCAAACTTGTAATTTTTGAGACAAGCTTTGCAATCATAAGTGTGGGTCGTGATGCTTCAAGTATGTTATAGTGGTAGTGTTGTAATGCTTCCTTCGACCTACCAGAAGAATCCAGAAATCCATGGATCGATCGCTCTATACAAACTGCCACTGTTGACACGTTGACACTTGTCCAGCTCGCTCGTGCCGAGAGAGGCAGAGAGATGGGAAAGAGAAACGGAAAGAACATCAAAGAACAAAGACCAAAAAAAGACCACGACCAAAAGAAGCACAAAAAACTCATTGGATCTGGCCCGCCTTGCCCTCGTTTCTTTTGTATTGTTATTGCAGTTTTAGCGGTTCGGGTCTGAGTCCAGGACCAGATGGACAAAGGTTGGGCCCAGCACCCACCGCTGCTGGTGTGAGTGTGCATTAGCAGCTCGCTAGCATGGAGAGACCACCAAAGACCATCGGGAACAAGAAAGAAGTAGACTTATATAGCACATGAATAGTATGGACCAACACCCATTCGAATAGGGATCTCCTTAGTTGTGCCCATTGGCACTGCAGTGCTTCAATCACGACCATAAGAGAGCCTGACTGAACCGAACTGCATATGCGCTTTTTAACCTCAGACTGTTTTGATGCGTTTGCGATGTGTATTGATTTATTTCTGGTAGACATGCCCGTCCTGTTCAAAGACATTTTGCTCGACTTGGCCGTTGCACGCCGCAGGCCATGCCAGCGGCATCGAATGCCAGCTTTCCACTGGGGCACTTGATGGTGACACACGGGAGAAGCAGTGCTGCAGAGCGCTTCGAACGGCTGGCATCCAAGGCAGTGGCCATTTGGCTGGGAGTGCTGTGATTCTTGTAGGACAGTCCTGGAGAATGGGGACCTTCATGCCTTTGTCCCTCCTTCATGGAACCAAACCAAACCTGTGCACAGGCCTTCCTGACGCGGAAGATCTCAGTGCTCCTGCCTGTGCAAGGCTTGCAGGGCCCGCAGCAGGCCTGACTTCCTGAATATTCAGCTGCCAGCCAATAGTCATAGTGCTTCAGTTCAGGCTAATACTCTTGGCCGGATATGGATTTGTGCTCCGTTTCAGGCGCAGTTGCCCTCTCGTCTTCAGCTGCAGCGGCACATGTTTCTTCTGGAGGAGCTTGGGCTAGTCCCATCAGTCTATACGACCACAATTAGTTCGGCCATGATGCCACCACAAGCCGCAAGCCCAAAAGCCTTGATTTCCACTTGTAGGAATGCCATTCACTCTCACAGTCAACTGGAACAACTGAGCTGCCTCGTTGCAGTGATGAGGGCCTTTGGACGGACATGTGAGGATGTGGCGCTGGAGTCTTTGGGTGATCCAGCCTTCGTAAAAGATGTCGAGAAGCTGGGCATTGCAGGTCTCAGCCGGAGCCAGAGAGGTGCAGGGCTCTGCTCTATTTGTCATCAATGAACTGCCGACCGTATCACAATATTCAAGAAAAAACATGAAATAACCATTCAAAGCTGTGCCAAAGTTGTTAACGAATTCATCATCGTCCAGCCGCCCCAAAATCCATTGTGAGGCCTAGACTCAGGGAATGTTTTGGCCTTGTTGCCCGTGGGTGGTGGTCGCCTGGTGTCAGCGCTGCAACTGCCGAGCTTCCAACGACTTGGGTTGGAGGAGCCGATGCCAGGTGGGAGGTGGTCACTGAATCCTCAGGATAAGAGAGGGAGAGAGAGAGAGGGAGAGAGGGAGAGGGGGAGAGGAGGGGGGCGAAACTGGACCTGAGCACACGTGCGCTGCACAGGTACAAGTCAGCTTGAACAGAAGTATTTGCCAAGTGGACAGCGGCATGTGCATGTGGATTTGCCGATCTCCAAGACAAGGTGTCGAAGAGGGGGACCGGGCCTGCTCAATTGATCCATGCGGAATGACTCTTGTGCAGTCTCTTGTGCACTTGGTTTCACAATGTGTCACCTAGAATGGCTGCTTCACATTCAGTCAAGGGCCCTATCCGCGGAAAGAGGAGAGGCTTTATTTCAAAGGTTTGAAGGGTGCCAGACTGGCTGCCAGACACGAAGGGCGAAGACAGAAGATTTTAGGGAAAGGTGTGGATCAGGGCAAGCTGATGGGATGTAAAGCTAAGAGTGGGAGAAGATGTGTGATGGCTACAGTGCCCCACAAGGAGTTGGATTTTCATGGACGTACAGGAGCTTTAATGACGTTGACCGTTGAATCATTTGTTTCATGGTGGAGCAAGCGTGCGCGTTGCCAGGGCCAAGCGGGCGGCCAAGCAGGGGGAAGTTGCAACCAGCCGTTGGCAAGCTTTGGTGCAGCCGTTGCAAGAGACGATTTCATTAGTTGAAGCTTGTTTGCACAACAACTTAGTGCCACTGTGCGGCGCAGTATGGTTTCTTTCTGGCTATCTAAGTTCACTGTGCTGTAGCCACCAACATTTAGTGGAATAGGACCCCTGCCACGTTGGGCTGATTTTTTGCGACGTATGACTTTAAGCGCCCCGGTCAAAACTCCCCTGGTCCTGTGTTGGTTTGCTGCTGCTGCTGCTGGTCTGCGGGTTTGCTTTTGCTTTGATTGGTGTGCTGCTGCCTGCTGCCTGCTGCTGGTGGTGTTTGGTTTGCTGCTCTTGTTTGCTCCTGCTACTGCCGTTGCTGCCCGAAGGGGTATGACACCCACCAATTTCTAGGTGCTCATCCACAAGCCCTACCCCGTCTATCTACCTTTCGCCCGCTCCTCACTTTCTACCTCTCCAGCCACAGCACGAATGAGCGCAACCTCCCTTGCAGCTCTACCATTTTCTGCCGCTGATCCATAGCAGATGTTGAAGCTACAAGAAACACCATGACCTGAATCACTACTTTTCTGTACCGTACTTGCTGCATTTGGGACCCACTGCAGTCCTTGTCCTGCAGGCCTTGTGTCTGAGGCCTACTGCAACAAAGAGACAGGAGCTCCCTATGATTTCTTGCCTCTTCAGTCATTTGGTGGAACAATCTCTCAGATGGAGGCGATCCCCAACATTGTGAAATCAACTTTTGTAAATCTCCGTTCGGAGGTTGCCTTGAGCCCTTCCTTGGTACACACAACATGCGACACCTCCGGTATGTTGTGAGCATGATCACGACTTGCATGTGCTTCATCGAATGGAGCTTACATTTGCTTGGCTATCACACGGGCCTAATTCAGTTGGATAATAACCCAAATTAGATGTCAACGCATGATTGACATGTTTTGAATGTCAAGGCCTCTATCTTATTCTGTGTCCAAATCCAAATTTCAATTGCCTGCTCTTGACAGGTGCCCATTCGGTCTCGTGTAGTAAGCCTGGGAGATCAGCCAGCCTCAAGGTGCGCCTCTAACTTGCCAAGAAGGCCAACAGCTTTTGGCCTCGCTTGTCATATGGCCTCGTTTCACGCCGGGTGTTTTCCGGGCGTTTTTGGTGCAAGATCCACACTTCAGATGCCCTGCGGATCTAGGGGATCTTTTTTGCAAATGAGGCCTAGTGCTTCTTGCTTGCGGCCTCCTATCGAACAGCTGATTTGTGAGCCCTCAAGTTGGCCTCATGCCAATGGACGTGGCGGAGGGAAACATGAGGTCGGTGCACCGACCAGCGTTGCACTTCACTTTGGACTCTGCATTGATATTAGGCAATATCGAAACTCTTAAGCATTGTCTTTTGTTGGTGTTTGTCTTCCATTAGATTGCCACAAGGGGCTCTCCGATGCTTTTGGTTCAGCCTGCGAAGACTTCTTGGACTGGCTCGGTGCACTTCAGCTCCAGTCACTTGGTGGAAATTGGGCATCTATATATGGGCATGAAGACTCATGAAGAGTCAAGAGACTGGGCAAAGCGCCTGGTGGATCATTCTCCAGCTCTTAGATTCTTACCCCCTTCAAGGTCTACAACTGCCCTTTATGTTACATGTCGTCCTGCATATTTGGCTGGTGAATTGAATGTTGGTTCCGCTGAGATTGGATCCCAACTTCGATGGAGAGCTTTGGCAGGCATGGCAAGGAATCTGCGAGCTCTGGGGGTTGGCAGAGACTGGTTTGTAAAGGTTCTTTCAACATCCTTCAATAATCAAAGGAAGTTTAGTGTGCAAAACTTCCGTGTTACGGACATTCAACAGCTGTTCAACCACCACTCATCATACACCACTCATCACACACCACTCATCATACACCACTCATCACACACCACTCATCATACACTACTCATCACACACCACTCATCATACACTACTCATCATACACCACTCATCACACACCACTCATCATACACCACTCATCACACACCACTGATCACACACCACTCATCATACACCATTCATCATCATACACTACTCATCATACACCACTCATCATACACCGCTCATACACCAGCTCTGGTTTCAACAGCTCAAGCTCCAGGCAACTCCAGCTCCAGGTGCAGATTGCGTGGCAGGTGCAGCACTTTGTGAACCTCCATGTGCAGATTTCGTGGCAGGCGCAGGACTTTGCGAACCTCCATGTGCAGATTTCGTGGCAGGTGCAGCACTTTGTGAACCTCCA
>CAXAMN010013780.1:340846-357916 GCA_963970005.1 Durusdinium trenchii
TTAGTACGCGGAGCAATCTGTAGAGCTGGAAGCTGAGAACTGGCGACGTTGTAGTGCAACTTTAGTACGCGGAGAAACCTGTGGAGCTGGACGCTGAGAACTGGCGACTTTGTAGTACAACTTTAGTACGCGGAGTGACTGGGGAGCTGGAGGCTGATAACTGGCGACTATGTAGTACAACTGTAGTACGCGGAGCAACCTGTGCAGCTAGAAGCTGAGAACTGGCCACTTTGTAGTACAACTTTAGTACGCGGAGTATCTGGGGAGCTGGAGGCTGAGAACTGGCGACTATGTAGTACAACTTTAGTATGCGGAGCAACCTGTGGAGTTGGAAGCTGAGAACTGGCCATTTTGCAGTACAACTTTGGTACGCGGAGGAGTCATCTCTTGCGACTGAGTCATCTGTCCCTGCTGAGTCATCTCTCGCGACTGAGTCGTCTCTCGCTGCTGAGTCATCTGTGGCTGCTGAGTCATCTCTCATTGCTGAGTCATCTCTCGCTGCCCACTCATAATACACCACTCATCATACACCACTCAACACACACCACTCATCATACACCACTCGTCATACACCCCTCATCATACAAGACTCAGTATACATCACTCATCATACACCACTCATCATAACCCAACACTGGTTACAGTTGATTGTTTTGTCAACAGGTAAGTTTGTACTGAAGGTTGAAGTCCGGAGCGCGTGCGTTTGACTGGGGGGACGCGCGTGTTTGAGAGAACCGGAACACTCCTATAGGTCAGTTTGTTCTTATAGGAAACTTCCGCCGCCGGCTTGCCCGGGAACTGCTTGTAGTCATGCTAAGTACAGTAGCCAACCCCCCAAATGCCCTGGCTCTTGCTGCCTGGAGGTGCTGTCATCAAAACAGGAAGAGGCGCCTGGTCGGCAGTTGGTTGCCTGAGTTGGTTGCATGCTTGATCTCCAAAGATCTTTTGATATTGGTAACGCCTCCTCAATCTAACGGATCTAACGGTGCCAGGTGTGCCGGGTGTTGTGTGAATGTGCAAGCGTTAAGATTCTAGAGCTGTGCTACTACCTGGGAATAGGAACCGGGCGAGATGTATGTCCTGCAATCCAGGGATTCGTTCCTGGAGGTCGTTCCTGCAGTCCCAAGTGACTTCTGTGCCAAGGCCCTTCTGTGGACTATGGGGGAGGGCCTGATGGGTCCTGCACAGATCATGCACGCCTTGAGGATTTGCCAAGATGAATTGCAATCCCATGCGGTCGCCGGGCAGGAATCGGAATGAATCCGTTCTTTTTTAGGCTGAGCTGAGAGCTGGTTTGTTGATGTACTTTCTGCTTTTGACATCTTTCAACTAGTGTGGCACTAAAGTCTCTTTTTCAAACAGGGCTCAACCTGTCAAAGCCCTTTTTGCATGGTGGTGCGCCACCTTGCACATAGAATTGAATCCTTTATATATAGAGGCATTATATAAACAGGTGCTTGAGAACAGCTCTTTGCCCCAAGGCATGGTTTGTTCTATCAATTTGGGGCACAGAAGATGCGCCCATCTCTTATCACGGGGGAGCACACAGCTTTGACATGACGGGGGCTCATCATGTACATTTACTCAGTATGCGAGACAATGCTCTATTGATCGAGGAGGCAAATGCCCTTCATTCGACTGTCGCTTGAGATTGCCCTTGGGACCTTGGAACATCAGAATCTAGTGGCGACCACTAAGCCTGCATCACAAGCTCTTGCATGAAGATCGCCGAGAACATGAGCGCTCACCTGCTGAATTCCTAAGCTGACAGACAAGGCATGCTGGTCATCGGGATTCAAGCCTGCCAGCTGGCGGAGAATGGACATCATCAGCGCCGGACCACCGGAGAAGATTGATTAGACAGTCGGAAAAAAGATGCGTCGCCCCTGTGCTCCCAGCATGATCACTGCATAGTCTAGTTACTAGTTCGACTTATTGAAGCATTTGGCGGAGATGGTGGAGTCAGTCCACATTGAGTGACGTCATGCTGTAAGACATGTCAGCTTGCATCCGCTTGTTGTCCAATCATGTCCAATCATCAGGCAAGGCGGCAAGACGCATGACGCATGACGTAACGAGACCTGACGTGCTTCCGTTCGACTCCTGGATCGCTCCGGCGGTTTTGGGATGTGCAGGACACATCTCCCGAACTTGTCAAGTTCCCGTGGCCCCAGCAGGACTGCAGATTGCTGCCTATTAGCTGGGAAGTTACGCCCCAAGAATGAAGAATCCCTCAACCACCCACAAGCACAGGGACTGATATGCCATGCTTTTTGATTTGAGAACTTTGGGAACTAATACGTATCATGCTGAATCATGCTGCATGATGCCTGTCAGCTATGCTTGAGGCAGATACGAGGAGACACACGAGCAGCCTACGCTGACCCGCAACGCGTCTTATTCCTTCGATTCCTTGTCATTCTTATGCTTGTACTGAATCTGAATATTGAGTGTGTAGAATTAAAATCAATCTATCTATCTATCTTTCTTTCTTTCTTATCTATCTAATATGGATTCCTGTTTGATTCTCTCTTCTACAAGACATAACCGACGCTTCCTGCAACCAAACATCGCATGCGTCCGGGAAATGCAAATGCTCCATGACAAATCTTGGCAATGCTCCTCCACATCGATCCGAAAATCCAAGAGTTTGCAAGACAACTACAAGAGCTTAAAGCAAAGTGCCACAGAACCCGTTATGATATATGGTGTTTGTTTCAGCGCAGGTGAGCTCACATTAAGTCATGTTTGTAGAGGTTGCATGACCCATTTTGTCGTCAGCTGTTTTTAGGGCCTGTTTTTAGGGCCCTGCCTAGGCAAAGTTGCTGCCGTTGGCACAGAGATTGCTGGCAGCAAAAAGTGGAACCTGTGCAATGTGCTCAGCTGGTTAGAGCGCCCACGGATAGTAAGCTATCTTGTTCATGTCATCGTCGAAGCAAGTTCTATGACTTCACCGGTTCATTTTGACCAGTAGGTGGTCCTTTTCCACATGATGCATCTCGACACTTTCCTGGGCTCAAGACGGGTGACCTGGCAGTGGTTGGCCAGCAAGGGTCTGAGACAGAGAGAGATGAAGAAGGGGACGAAGAGACATGATCATGCAGTAAATCATACACGATCGAAATCCCGGCCTGCACTGATTCGGACTTTCGCGCTTTTTTGAGTTGAGCTCGGGGTGCAACACTTGGTGCCTGTAAGGTGTCAGAGAATGAAGTGGACGGTGTGGACACTGCTGAGCAGATGCACTGTCGCCAGCTTTCTGGCAATTCCTTCTGTCAGGACATGTAGCTAGAGATGGTATAGAATTGATTTATTGTCAGTCACTCCTGCCTTTGCGTTCTTGAATCCCTGAGGACAGAGGCCAGTAAACAAACAGAGGCTCAATCGCCCATTCGAGAATTCCGCGATCCTGCAGGGCGGCTCTTCCGCCTGAACTTGAACACAGGTGCAACAGAGTGGGACAGCAATGATCCCACGCATCTCAAGGCCCAAGGCCAAGAACCAGCTCGGGAAGGCCCGCCTCGGGTCACGGTACAGGCAGGATTGAAAGAAGACAAGGCAGATGTGATGGAGAAGAGGACCGATCTCTTTAATCCACAGATCGCCGGCTCCACCAAGGACACCCAGCCCCACGCAAGTGCGGCGGTCCCTCCGCGCGGTGTGACACCGCTGCAGGACATGCCTCCTTCAAGGCCTGCGAGGATGCCTTCCGCTAGTAGGGCGACCAAGACGTTTTCGGAAGTGGTGACTTCGGGAAGCCACCCGACCAGTGGCAGAAGTCAAAGGTCAAAGTTTGGCTTTGGCCGTGGCCGTGGGTTGGATGATTGGCTCGGCTGGGGCGAAACTGCGGATCCTATCGCGGAAGAAGTTCGTGAAGACTTGGCAACGGATTTGCGGCCCAGCCCCTGGCAATCCCCAGGCTTTCCGCAAGGGATTCCAAAACTGGGAGCTCAGAGCCTGGAGGCAAAAAGGCACCAAAAAGCAGACTTCAAGCATGTCCAGAAGGATGCAGGGACTACGGCCAAGAAACTCAGCACAGAGGCGGGGAGAGATCAAGGGACCTAACCTAAGGCTTGTTTATTTGATCTTCTCTTGATTTTGGTGCTTAAATTTGACATCCGGGCCAGTAGAGAAAATTGCAATCCATGCATTGTCATACATGTCAGAACATTGGATTGTACGTTCTTGCGCACTCCCTCCCAGAAGGATCTCACGCATGTATGTAGAGCAGACCCTGGGCAGTAGCCGTTCTTGTTCGAGATGACATGCACCTTCATGCTACAAACTGCAAGCGGAGTATATTTTATTGTTGGCGTGTGACCTCAAGATGATGTGGTTGAACCATTATTGATTGGTAGTGTTGTAAGGTGAGGTGGTTTACGTGTCGGACTTGTCAGCACTGCTCCTGTCAGTTTGACTTAGAGGTGACTTGTTGAGTCTTGTCTTCTTCCGTGCGCCTTCTGGCCGCGTCTTCTCCATGTCACCTTCCGGCCCCGGTGCAGCCCTTAGCGCCTTGGCGATTGGTGGAGGCAGTGAGGCAGTCGTGCGTGGGGAGCTGACCAAAGGCGATGGTCGTTCCATTTTTGTGGCCATTCGCCAGCTGCGGTGGGGGACGCCGATCTTGACCGAAGCCCCACTCTTGCTGGTTGAAGCTGATCCTGACCGGTATTTGAAGGCCGAGGATGCCGATCCGAGGTTTGCCGAGCTTGCAGCAGCACTTGGAGATAGCTCCCGACTAGCAGCGTATGTCGCCTTTCGCCAGCTGCATGAGCGCAAGCAGAAAGAGTTTTTGGCGCTTTGGGATGGAATGGAAGACGACCCCGTGGCTTGTGCAATTCATGCTGCCAACCGGCAAGGTATTGAAGAATTCTTGCAGGACCATCCGCATTTCCGTCCCTCTGTGTATTGGAACCACGTGATTCTGGTTTCGTCAATCTTTGGGCGGTTTGGACTTCAAAATGCAGATGGCAGCAGGGCAGTTTACAGTATTTGCAGCCGGATCCAGCACAGTTGCAAACCCAATGCTGCATGGTTCACCCTGCGCAAAGGATTTCCAAGAGGGAAGCGCATGTTGCATACCATCAGCCTCAATGGAATTCGGAGGAGGGAAGAAATTACCGTGTCGCACGTTCCGGAGACCGTGCTTTTGCAACCAAAACTGCGACGCTCGTCCTTCCTTTTTAACGGGGTACCAAATCTTACTTGTCGCTGCCATCGGTGCGAAGTCAATGATGAAGAAGCGGATGAGAAGACCCAGCATCTTTTTGGGAAGCTCTCGAACCATGTTTCCACAAGGCCTCCAACAGACAGCTCTACTGCAGCAGCTCAGGAGTGCTTGGCAGAGCTGGATGTTTTGCTTCCCTTCTCAATGCAGTCCAAAGCAAAAGCCAAGGTGCTGCTGGCAACGGCCTTTGGAGAGCTTTCCCAACGAGCAGCCTGGCAGCAGGACAACCAACCAGCCAATATCATCCGATGGACAGGCTTGGATGCGGAAAGCCAAGAGCGCCGGCTCAAAGATGCCAAGCGTTTGTACGAGACTGCTGGCAAGGACTTTGAATACTTGCTTGGCCAGGACGCTTTGCCCATTTTGCAGCGAATGGAGTCAGGCTACAAGCCTGTCCAAGACCAGCACAAAATCTTGGCGAAATACACGCGTGAGAATGAAGCAGATGTGGCCAATGCGGGGCTTTCTTACGAGCAACCGCCGCAACTGTATGAGCCACAGCTTCCGTCTCAGCCTCGGCCCGGCATGCCTCCATCGTGGGAGGAGCTCTTCAAACGGAGTGGCTAAGTGACAATGCATATAGAAAAGCATCACGGATGGCCACAGCAGATTGCTTTTGCTCTCGACTGTGTTTTGTTGAAGGACACTTTTGTGCAATGTTGTGCAACTCTTTGTAGTACTTTTCGTTTCAAGTAGCTAGAGCGACCCCACTTATGCCCACTCAAATAGGTCAAGGATTGCACATCAGCCCAACCTGCAGGCAGCCCATTTTGGTCGCAGCCGTCCATATCTTAGATTCAATTCGGAAGTAAGGCAGTTTGCAATACTTCGACCTGGAGCTGGTCACTTTTTGCCATTGAAAGCCAGGTGAAAGACTAATGGGACTACTGCAGCGAAGATTTGTCATTGGTGATGTTGGAATGACATTGATGCACGGGGGACGGCTGAGGCTCAGAACGTGTCCATCCTTCAGAACTGTCCAAGGTGAAATCTGCTTCCAGGGTGCGTGATTTGGCATGGGCGAGGGCACAGAAATTGAGGGGTCGCGAGACCAAACCTTCCAGCGAGCCACTGGTGAGACCTGGAGCTGTTCGCTCTGCGGATGGAGATGTGAATGCAAATGATCAAGAGCTGCTTAAAAAAGGCAGGGACCGGGGACAGGCAAAGGTAGATTCTGTTTGTTCCTATTGTCCAAGCTCATGCGGTAACACGACATACATGTGTGTTTGGGCATCTTTGGTTCTGGTTTTCAGCCTTGCAAGTCCTCCAGCCTTGTAGAACACTCTCGTCAGTCAGTATGCCTGCACGTTTGAAGACGCTGTGTCAAGGCAAGGATCTATTAGCCAAGCTTGAGCGACAGGGGCTTGATGCGGCACTTCTCAGGCAAGCAGGAATAACTGGATGATGCCAACAGACGCTCTAGGCAGGAGAGCCTGAAGAATGCTTACAGTTGGGCTGATGGGTGATGTGTGACTGTTTGTCCTTAAATCATTTAAGTTGCTGCTGCTTTGTAATTCTGGATGGGCTCAAGTTTGTAACGCTTCTGACGCTTCTGTCTAAAGTCAGTTGAGCTTGCTACAGCCAGTGGCCAGGAGTGTGGCCAGGTCATTGAAGCAAACTGTGGGTGGGTTATGGAAGGTGCTTGTGCAATAAGGTCAAAGCCATGTTTGCAATTCCTTGTGATGTCAGGCGTGCTGTTTTCAGCCGCACTTCTGCATGCGGAGGGCAAAACAAAGTGGACAATTTGCATACCCCCACCTTGGTCAAACTGAGACGTACTCAGAAGGACCTCACCATTGCCCACCTTCTCATCCCTTCCGCCACATAAGGACATTGCTGAACCATTTCATTTCAATGCCATGCACTCTCTGGATGTAGTTGTTGTTGCGATGATGTTGAGATATTTTAACTATGCCAAGTCCGTGTTCCAAGCAGCCTTTGAACTCAGAAATGCTTTTTGAGACCTTTTTGGGTCAGCAGTTGCAGTGAGAGACATCATACAATTGACAAGTTGATTCGTGATCTGGCAACAACTGCTGTATCAAGCTGCCCGACACTTGGGCCAACATAGGGTTTCGTGATGAACGCGTGTGCCATGGATGGGAAGAGTTTCCAAGAATATCTTGATAATGCATTGAATTCTTTCCGGAAGCAGGTCCTTGAGGCAGGACACAAAGTAAACACCACGTGAGAGCGAATTCTCAGGTGAAACCACGGTGAAAGACTGACGTTTGTTTTCGCCAGCGCTTCATTCACACCAAGTGGCGAGAGACTCGCTCCAGGCGCACCACACCAGCCGCTCATCATTGACTAGGACCTCCCTGACCTCATCCAGATTTTCCAGGCTGGAACCACTCTGACTCTTTGGTTCTTCTCACTGGTGTGATCCTGTTCGTCAAACACACAAAACGTGGAGCAAACATGGCGCGGTTCGTAGGTCAGAATTTCTGGAACCATTTCTTTAAGCAAACATGGACATGGACCCCTTGTTGTAGTCTTGCCACAGAGCCTGAATTTGTTCCTTCCATGTGTAGGAGTGCCCAGTGCTCAGTTGCTTGCTTGCTAGTTGCTGATTCCTTGTTTTAGGAAGGAATCTCCGAGCCCACCTAGCAAGAAGAAGCCGAATGCCTTGACTTTCCTGGGCGACCTGAGCCCATCATCCAATGACGAGGGGAACGAGGAAAAGATTGTCCATCCTCCTCTCAGCATTCGACCAGCCTTTATGATGGCAGGCGAGCCGGAGAAGTCTGGAGCAGATGACAATGGGTCCCCTGCATCAGATCCATCCCCGCCCAAGACACCAAGACAAGTGTCTTGCTCTGATGCTGCCGAAAGCATTCAGCCGCCTGAGCCGAATCATTTGCAGCCAGCACGAACCCCGGACTCGTCCAAGGCAGACTCCTACATCTCCTGCGGTTCCAATCAAAGCATGGTTCGTGCGATAGAGGAAAGAACAGGAGAGGCGAAAGCTGCAGACATTGACAGGACCGGGGGTTGCACCGTTTCATGGTGCTTGTGAATCATGGAACATGTTGTGAGTTGTGAGCCAAAATGTGCCCAAATGTCAGTGTTGTCCAACCACTCCTGCAGAGCTGGGTCCCTCGGATGTTGCCAAACGAGCTGACAAAAGGAAGCTCACTACACACACCTGGAAGTCTTCTCGGTGTTCACTTTCCCGGAGTGTTCTCATTGTTTGTGGGGAGTGTAGAAGGGGTGGCATACCATTTGGATGCATTTGCACGGAAGTTTGGGCATCTCCGAGATCTCCTTTTTTCAACCATCAGATTATAGATAATTGCAAAAACATCAAGAATTAATCAACAGGAAATATTAAGCCCGGCCATGTGTTGTCATCTATCATCATGATTATGATGATAATCACCATGATCAAGGCTGTCGTCAACATCACCACCACCATCATAATTGTCTACAATCCTCATGACCTTCGTAATCATCACCGTTATTTTTGACACCATCACCACCAGGCTATGTTTAGAGTCTAGAGTCTAGAGGCTTTCTTGCAAGACATGCGCTAGAATGATCGAAATGTCGCCGTGGCTAGCCAAAGCGTAAGTGCAGCCTGCAAATGGCCGTAATATGCTGTAATTGGATGCTTCTCGTTTTTCTGGGGAGTGTAGAAGGGTGGCACAATGGTTGGATGCATTTGCGCGGAAGTTTGGGCATCTCAGCGTCTCCTTGTGTAACTAACGGCAACAATGAAATATATATCTTATATAATCATAAAGCCAGGCACTTGTTCAACAGTCACGTTGACTGCGTCACATAATTCCACGTATGTTCATAAGTCACCGCATCACCATTGTGATTACCATCCTCATCCTAAGTGTCATCCCCATCATCATCACCATCATATACCACCATCATGGCTTGATGATGGTAACGATGATGGCGATGATGTTGCCAGTGGTGGTGATGGTGATGATGGTGTCAACGTTGATGATGTTGATGACGGCGATGACGGCAAGCATGATGGGGGGACTTACATCATCATCATCATCATAATTTTTCATTTGGAAGCCGTCGAGTGCAGGAGGTCGCGTTGACTCTTTCCATCATTCAAGACGGGTCGGTACTGCACAAGCCACGGATGGCCTAATCAAAATTACTTGCGAGCTGCAAGGCCAAGGGCTCTGTGGTGAGCCCTGCTTGGCGCCGCCCTTTCAGAAAAAGATGAAGCATCCCACAATTCATGAGGCATGGACAGGTGTGTTCATCCATGCTTTCAATCTCCTGGTAGCATGGTTGGCAAGCACACTGTCGTCCCGGCAGTGGGCTCCGCTCAAATTGACACATCAGCCTCTCACTCAAAGCGCCGGCAGCTGCCCACAGGGTCTCGTGGTGGTCGAAAAGCACTCTCAAAATCCTAATATTCAATGGCAGAAAACGATCTTGGGGCTTGGTCAGGTGCTATTCCTCTGTGGCTTTCATCATCTTCATCATGCTGGATCCTGGGCCAAGGCATGTAGTCCTGCTCCGCCTGTTTCCCACACCTGGGCTTGACGCATCTCGTCTTCTTGTCTGTTTCCATGGCCATGCCATGATGCAAACGACGCAATAAGACTCCTAGCTGCAACAGTACTGGGCACTCATGTGCTGCAAGATTGCAAACTGAACATTGAGGTGTGGCCTGGGTCATGTCGAACAAGTAATTATCGATAGTATAGTGACCCTCGAGTGTAGTCCCGGGAATGTTCATGTCTGAGGTGAAGATACATATGTCACTAGCACTGACCGAGCGTCCACATAAGGAGCAGCATTGACTCAGAGCAGCGCAGAGAGTAGCATCGGCAAGGATGGAGGCGAAGCGTCCCTACACCAGCAATTCGTCAGGTCTGGATGGGTCAAGCTAGGACATGGAGATCCAGCTTCAAAGCCTCAGTCAAGATGACATCCTCACCTGAATGTCTAAATGTATCTAAATGTGTGCAAGTCGTAGTGGAGGCTCAGGTGGGTGAAGAGTGTGCAAACATGAGCTCCCCCTACCGGCCTGGCACCTGCGAAACCCAGTCTAGCCATTTGTGTCTGAGTTTGAAGCCACTCAGCATACCTAGTTGCCTCGTGCCAATTGTGCATAAGTGCTTCAAGAGGGAAGTGGAACTTTGTGACAGATGTCCATGCCGGAGCCCCAAACGTCTCACCAAGCTTTTGTATCCCAACAAATGGTCGAATCTTCCCTCGTTGAGCCCAGCAAGAATCACAGGGTGTCCAAAGGATGGGGATTTCAGCCGTGCCATTCATGAAGGCCTCACAGTGGTTCGCGATATGGTGTTTCAGCGCCCTGATGAGGGTCAGAAAGGTGGCGTCACAATGTGCACACTGAAGCTGGCCCTGAACTTGATCCCTGAACTTGATCTCCGGCTGGTTGAAAAGTCGTTTGAACCGTAGTATGCTGATATTGCACACTCATGTGTTGATGAAGTCCAGCTGCCGTAGCTGAGATTACCATCCTCATCCTAACTGTCATCCCCATCATCATCACCATCATATACCACCATCATGGCTCGATGATGGTGATGATGTTGCCAGTGGAGGTGATGGTGATGATGACGGCGATGACAGCAAGCATGATGGGGGACTTACATCATCACCATCATCATCATCATCATGATCATGATCATCATCATCATCATCATCATCATCATCATCATCATCATCATCATCATCATCGGCATGCTGACCATCACTCATTTTTTTAAAAACAATCATCACCTTCATCGTCACCGTCAACTTCATCATCAACATCATTATTGTCATGATTCAACATTACAACACCATCACGCGCATCATCACCAACGACATGACAACGATTAGCATGAACGTCACCAGCGCCAAGGGCCAAGATCATGTGCATCGTATATCATCACCGTCGCCATGGCCGTCAACATCACCATGAAAATCAAGTAATGATCAATGTCATCATATATCATCAGGACCACTATCATCATCATCATCATCATCATCATCATCATCAACAACCTAAACAAGATCAACATCCCGTGGACTGTGACTGTGCCCGGGTGCCCGGATGTTCGTGGAGCTGAGTGTGCCTGTGTGCCAGTCTGTTTGCCTTGTGGCTCTTGAGCGGACCGGTCTCCTTTTCCGGTATGCTTGCGGCTGGTTGGGATCTCCTCGATTGAAGGCAACCAAGACCGGTGAGTACGCAGCAAACTTTTGAGCCACGTATGTTGTTGTCCGACATGCACGACATGCAGTCAAATGGCCAGCTATCAAGTTTTGGATTGCGTGGTGTTCGTTTTGTGTCGTAGTCGGGGGCCTTCGAGCGCCCGCCCTGCAGGACGATCACAGCGCAGACGCTTGACAGCCAAGTAGACCATACGGCTGAAACCTTGCGGATGCGCTTAGGCGTTCGCAGTGGAATGATCACTGGGAAGGATCTTCATGATGCAGCTGTGGCTTTGGGTCTTACCAGGTTCTCCTTGCAAGACGTGAACACTTTGGTCAACAAGCTTGCAGCTGCTTATCCAAAATTCAATAGCCGTCATGTGCAATCTCTGAATGCAATCTCCTGGGTGTTGAAGGTGTTTAAACAATAAAATGTGAGAAACCATTTCCCGTTCCAAAGAATCATGAATCATGAAGAATCGATTCCGAGGACTTTGTAGATCTGGAACTGGAACACCGGGACACAAAGGCTCGAGTGGCTCGAGTAGCTAGGACCAGCAACACAGCGACTACTCGCAGATCTGGCATGGGGTCTACTCGGGAGCATGGGACCAATATTGGTGGTGATCTCAAAAGTTTAAAGCCACAATGGAAGTGGCCGGACGATGCAAATGAAGTGGGCTTTTGGAGGTCCAGAACTCCTGCAGAGAATCCTGCTCGACAGTGGAATGTTGTTCCTTTTCGTGCCTTGGTTTTGGCCTTTGTTTTGGATGCTGATGCAAGGAAGATCTTCGGGAGCCTCGCACTGAATTAGATCCTCTTTCTCCTGTGCATGCAAATGGCACCAGAAACATGCACGCATCGCATTGCAAGCCACGGGCCACGAGCAGCTCCTTTTGACTCTTTTTGTTGTGACCTAGGTCATCCGCTGAGCATTTTTGGGCAATGAAAGAGATCCTACTCGCGAGTGACACAAACCGGCTTGTTGCAGAACTCACATTTGTTTCCTGGCACATTCAACCACAGATTTGTGTTTTGCGGTGGCGATCTGAGTCATTTCTTGGGATATGGAATGGAGTTGAAGTGCTGAGAGTTTCCGCAGTTCACAGAAAAGCGAATCCTGATTGAACACGTCTTGGAGACCGTTTCTACTTGAGACCATGATCATTTGTCCAAGCTCGCCCTTGTTCAGGTTCGCATCAATGACCTGGCAGCTCCTCAGACTGCGCGGGATCCCTTCTTGTTCCTTGAGCCCTTTGTTGCGATTATGATCACCATCAATGCTGTGCTCTTAGGAGTCCAGACAGATGCTTTCATTTGCAACGAAGGACTTTTCCAGCCCATCTATTAAAAGCAAGAAACTAACAAGAGCAACTGGTGCGTAAGAGTCTATTGTACACCCTTCCCTTCATAGCTCAATGTACACTAAGGCAGGCAGGGGCTTCATTAGCACACTGGATTACAGAATGTCCCGAAGCAGCTGTTACTATACACATGGAACCATTTTATCACACATATGTCACATAAAACATAAAATTTGTGTGTGTGTCTGTCCCTGTGTAGTGTCACTATCACACACAGATTCGGAAGTCATTTGTGCAGAAGTTGTCAAACTTCTTATAGTTCTGGTGTGTTTCTTCCGCTGGCGGCGGACTGCATGTCCAACACTCTTCAGGGATGGCAAAGTTCGATGCGTTTATTACTATTATTCTCTGCTCAAACCGCTGTTGAACAGGATGGTTTTATTGTGCGCTTTCCCACTCCTGCAGAAGTAAATGCAGTGTATGATGCAGTAATTGTTCTTAAAACCTTCGAGATTGCCAATAAGGTGGTGAACTTTCCATGTGAAGTGGCATTCTCATCTAAATTGAAATTTGCCAAGTTGCGCAGGGGCTTTGAAACACCACAAAGAGAAGTGGGATTCTGCACAAATCACTTGGACAGTGGACAAGGTTGCTTTGCCTAGAAGCTCCCCACTTGGGTCACGGTCGTTCCCGCCCCAGTCCTGAGATGGCCGTTTTCACAATGAAACAATGTTGATCAAAATTGCAAGTAAAATTGCATATTGTCCATTTCTTTGCACAAAGTGGGCCCAATTCACCACGGACTCCGTAGACCCACAGTGTCCGACCCATGAAACGTCAGAAACCGTTTTAACTCGTTGCGACGCTAAGCTGCTGAGAGTTGCAACTCAGCAGGGCCTCCCACCGCTGAGACCTGACTTCAGGGCACCCGGGAATGGCATTGCGGGGCGATCTTGGGAGCCGAGGATGAAGCACTCCAGGAGTGGCCCGGCTGGCCCTGGATCGAGCTGGGCTTCACGGCCTTTATGTTCTGTGAGGCCTTCATCAGGCTTTGGATACTTGGGCAGCAAGAGTACTTCTGTGGAATTGAGTCCAATTGGAACTATTTCGACCTCTTCCTGCTTGTCACCAGCATTGTCGCTTGGAACAGTGGGAAATGGTTGGACGGGCGGAGACGATCCTTTTGCGGGTGCCAGTTGGTGAGAGGAATGTTTGGGACTTTGTTTGGTGCGCACCGCAAATGTCAAAGTAGCCCGCATGCCAAATGCACTGATGATACCGTGTTTCAACAGGAATTCGGAATGCGCAGCTTTGCGTTCGTGCGTGCTATACGCCGTACGCACCACTGATGCCCAATGAGTAGAGTCTACAACTCACCAAGTTGAGTTTCCCTCAAATCTAGGAACCAAATCTCTAGGGTCTGGAAGCTATATACTAGGGGCTCCTGGCATCGCTACTAGGAACAAAGATGCTATCAGGGGCTCCTGGCCTTACTACTAGGAACAAGGAAGCTACTAGGAACCAAATCATTAGTGCGAGCGCTTCATCAAGGAAGCTCTCCCACGCCCTCAGGCAGGGGGAGCTTCCTTGATGGAGCGTGAGCTATCCTGCACTCAGTTACTAGTAGCTTAAGTAGCTAGGAGCGAACTTGTTGCCCTTAATTAAGTAGGCGCCTACTGCCTACTTAATTAAATTAAGTAAGGAGGCAGGGCCACGGGCTAAAAGCAGAAAGGAAAAAGAGTCCGCGGATACCGAGCTCCTGAGGTGGATGTTTGCATGACTTTGATCACTGATGCATCGGCAGAGTCTCCAACGCAACTGCTGAGAGCTTTTCGCTTGGCCAGGCTGACCAGGATGTTCAAGGCTACTTGGAGCCATAACAGCTCTAACGTTGTTTAATAGCGCTCGGTTTACCTTGTATCAACCTGTGGAAAGTCGTATCGGGGGGCCGTGCGCGTGGTGCATCATGTTGATATGTTCAAAGTTGTCTCCATATTCCTAGCGGTAGCCGTGTATCTTTTGGTGATCTCGACTCAACCTCTGCTGCTGCTGCTGCTGGTTTGCAGCTGCTCATGCACTGCTTGTTTGCTTGCTTGCTGCTGCTACTGCCCCATTGGTGCAAAATTCATTGATTTCGTCGCCGCATTGCTTTGCTTACATTGATTGCTACATGCTATTCGGTTGCATTGGAGTTTTTGCATGGGGATCACTCTTCGCCTGGTGTAATTTAAGCTCGGTGCTTGTAGCATCCATTCCTAGCACTTGAAAATACACCAGAGAGGACGAGGGAAGATCAACGTGGTAAACAAGTCGCTGTTCAACAAGTGTCCCCAAACAGCAAACCTCGCTTGACAACATTTGATCTCATTTGGACCATTTGGGACTCTTGTTTGGCTCAAAAGGTTGCAGCTGAATGTGTCCCCCTTGGGGTGTTTGTTTTAACCTTCAATTCCTGAGGGATTTTTGTGGTTACTGTGCTCCACCTGACATGATCTGACATGTATTCCCGATGACACTCATGCACGTAGCGCGTTGATGCACGTGGCCTTCCCGCTTGCAACAGCCAGTCAAGGATAATATATAATATACATATAGTATTTATATAGAGGAATTTTATCCAAGCACCTGGATTTAGAATCATTTGAGGGTCACTGAGGGACTGTGACAACGAATGCCAACACCATATATAGATCATTTGGGGCCCATTAGTGACAGTCGGAGGCATTGTTGTTGGCCACTTTACGTGTCACACAAGAAGTCTGCAACACATGGCCCAGGTGTTCCGTCTCAAATTCATCAAGGCAGGGGATTCTGTCGGGGGACCGTTTGTGCAAAGACAAGCAAGTTTCGGTCTTAGAGACTGAGCTCTTCAGGAATTACAATTGATGGTGAAGGGCCTCCTGGGTGGGCTTCGAACCCTCGTGTGCGCATTTGCATTGCTCTTCGTGGTGCTCTATATCATTGCGGTCTTCGCCACGTTCACCATTGGTCGTGCACCCGACCTGGATGGCAACTTGCAAATTCTTTTCAGGCTGGGATTTGCAGAGGGGTAGCTAGGAAAACTTGACTTGGCGGGAAGCCAGCAAGGCCGACACAGAGAAATCGAAGCATGAAGGTAGTATTTAACTGCCAAGAAATTATTGCAAGCAGAAGAGGCAGAATGTAGGAATACCAACAACGATCTGGGGGCGAAGTGTATCCATCACCGCCATTCGATCTCAAACTTGAAGAGCCAAGTGTTTCCCATCCTTTGGAATTGCGACGCGTTCCAGACTTGATTCGATCAGTCTTTATGGTCAAGACGAGTGCTGGTCATTTGAGCTTGTGCTTTTCACGGGATCACGGCCGCCACGGCCTTGCACTTTCGTCCGAGGGTCAAATGGGTTTCCACAAGTCGCAATCAGAATCCATTTCCCAGTTGTGTCGCTTCTACATGGTCAAGCTCGAATCATGAATCTGAATCGACATTGAGTTTGATACACGAGCTCCGCCAAATTCGGTCTCGGTGGATGCAATTCACCAATCTCAACCGGAGGGGGTATGTTTACAGGATTTAAAAGGTAAGCCTTGGGTTGCAACTGCGAGAAGGTAAAGGCGACGGGGCAGCTGCACGAGATAGGGGTTGCATTCCTCTGTCCTTAAGCGAAGGGTTCTTTCAGATCTACAATGAGACTGCCGAAAACCGAGCAAGGCATAGCAAGGCCGTCCAGTTGTACTTTTGTTTGTTTGAACTGGGTTCCATCAGTAGGCAGCACCCTCCTTGGTTGTAGCGAAGCCAAGCGGAACTTGAACAGGTCTGTGCCCTCGACCATGTTCACGGCTTTCCGCTGCTACTCTGGCGAGTGCATAACTGAAGAGGGCTTTCCAGTTGCGTTGCTGCTCTCTGAAAATGACCAGCTCCTTTCCTTCAAGATTTTCGCTCAGCAACAGTCCAAGGTTTCAAGGTCCAAGGATGTGCAAAGCATCAATTCCACGGTGTATGGTGGTTAGTCAGCAGGGAGGACAGGAGTGACAGGAGTATTTTTTATTTTCAGGTGTTTTGGTTCCTGCTCCTTGTGATATGTTGTGATCCATTTTGTGCATTTTGCTCTGAAGAAGAGTTCACCGCTCGAAGCGTAAGGTTCGGAATGATTTTTGTGCTGCTCTACGTTGCAGGATACATGCTGGTGACCATGGGCACCTTGCTAGTTGGTTTTGTATGGTTTTGTCCATTACTGCGACACTTGCTGCTTCTTTGGGGCATACGTGAAAAAGCATCGGCCCCATGGTGTTCGTACTGGATCTCGGGAACAGTTTATTTACAACATATATTAAACAATTCAAACAACTACATACACACACATATACACATGTATGTATGTATGTATGTATGTATGTATGTATGTATGTATGTATGTA